>PVLA01006391.1:0-27174 GCA_004027455.1 Hydrochoerus hydrochaeris | reverse complement strand
TAGCTAAATCCTGGAAACAACCAAGATGCCCATCCACTGCAGAGTGGATGAAAAAGATGTGGCATTTTTATACAATGGAATATTACTCAGCTATAAAAAAGGATGGTCTTGAGGCCTTCATAGGCAAATGGAGACAACTCAAAACCTCCTCACTAGTGAAATAAAGAAGAATCGTATTTATAAATATCATATTGTGTCTCTAGTGTAAAAAGTAAATAAGAACTACAAGTGTAATAAAACCAAAATGTGTAATTGCTATTGTAAAAAAGAGAGGAAAAGAAAGTGCTCTACGGGATATAACTGCATGTAAGTTTGAGTGTGTAAAATAGATGACCATATTGCTGAATCTTTGTTGGATCTTTGAGTAGGACCGTTTGTAGTCTGACTGTTTGAATATTTACTATGTACCCTTTAACTTTGTAACTTGAACAACTACATCCAAGATGACAATACGTAATTTACAAATTACTGATTTTTTAGTGGGGCTTTTTCTCATTCTCCTTTTTCTTTCTTTCTTTTAGAATTCTGTATTATTGCTACCCTTTTGGTTTTTTTTTTCTTTTTTTCTTCTCTTTAAATAAAATTTTAAAAATGTATAATTGTTATTGTAAAAAAGGAAGAAATAGGAAGTGCTATAAAAGATATAGCTGCATGTATGTTTAGATGTGTGGGATTGATGACCATATTTCTAGGTTCTTGTTGGATTGTTGAACAGATCTGTTTGCACTCTCACTGCTTATTGCCTACTTTGTGTGCTTTAATCCTGTAACTTGAGTAACTATTTCTAAAAAAAAAATGTATAATGTATCAACTAGTGATTTCTTACTATTTATCTTCTTTTCTTGAAATTCTGTAATATTTCTAACTTTTTCCTGTTTTTTTTCTCTTTAAGTAAAAAAATGAAAAAAAAAAAAGAAGAAACATGCAACAGAAAGAAGAGACAACCTGTAGAATAAGACAAAATTTTGCCAGTTACTCCTTGGACAGAGGACTGCTATCTAAAATATATAAAGAACTCAAAAAGTTAGACTCCTAAAAATAGGCAACTGAAATATAGATACCTCTCAAAAGAAGTACAAATTTAAAACTGTTTAGCATCTTTGATGTACAAGAAAGGAAAATTAAAACAACTACGCAATTCCATCTTACTCCAGTAACATTAACAAAAATGAACAAATACTGCCCAGGTTATGAAAAAAAAGAAACCCTTCTACATTGTTCATGGGAATGTAAACTACTACAATCACTTTGAAGTTAGTATAGAGAGTCCTCAAAAAATTGAAAATAGAAATTTCATTTGACCCAGATATGCCTCTCCTGGGTAGCTTTCTAAAAGAGTTAAAGTCAGCATAGAACAGGATGCACCCTACTCACATTTATAGCAGCACAGCTTATGATAGCTAAATCTTAGAAGTGGCCTATATGCTCATCAACTGATTAATGGATAAAGAAAATGTGGTATTAATAAGCAAAGAAGAGGAGAGGTAGAAAGGAAGAAAGGGAAAAGAAAGAATTCTTAAATAGATAAAATGAAAACAAAGCTTTGTAAATCAGAAAAGGAAGAGGGGTTGAAAGGAGACAAGGTGTCTTAGTTACTTTTTACTCGTTGCTGAGACAAAATACCTGTCAAAATGAAGAAAGGAAAGGTGTATTTCTTACAGTTCTTGGAGGTTTCAGTCCATACTCATTTGGCTCCAAGGCAGTGTGGCATGGCGAGGCCACAGTTCATGGCAGCCGCACACTGAAAGGTGCAAACCAGCAATAGAGACACTACTCAGCTATAAAGAAAGATTGCATCAAGACTTTTATAAGTAAATGGACACGACTTGGGACCATACTTATAAGTGAAATAAATCAAACTCACATGTGTAAATACTGTATTGTCTCTCTAGTGTAAGAAACTGAAAAAATGTATATGATCCAAAATCTACAATAAATACTGTGTAAGGATAAAAACTGCTCAAAGAGGAAAAGTAATTGGGATAGAGGAAAAGAGTAAAGAAGAAAGGGAAAAGGAAAAAACACAAATTTGTGTGTGTGTGTGTGTGTATACAGACACATAAGATAGCTAAAATGACTATACTACCAACTGTATTAGTTATTGGAAAAGAAAAGTTAAAATTCATATAATTAGATCAATTTTACATGTCTATATGTTATTCTAAGCAATCCTTTTGAAGACAATAATATGCATTATTACAACCATTGTCAAATTCCTATCATCTTGTTTTGTAAATCTATACTGTTTTTGTATGGGTTTTGTTTGTCTCTCTTTTTTTTGGTTTTTTTTCTGTTTTTTTTTTCTCTTGAATAAATAAGTAATAAAATATACCAATAAATTTAACTTCAAAAAGCTATGGAGTATGATTCAGCTACAAAGAATAAATTTGAGTCATTTGTAGAAAGATAAATGGATCTTCAGACCATAATGCTAAGTGAAATAAATCACAGAAACATAGATATCACATGGTTTTTTAATATGAGAAATCCAAAATATAAATAATTTAAAGAGTAAAAAAGAGAAATGGTAGAAAACACAAAGATAGAATTCCAGAGATGGGACAAATATCTGGAGAAGGGGAAAAGAGGCGGGCTGGGGAAGGAGTAAAAATGATTATGAATCAAATGGGCAAACACAACTACAACCAGATAAATAAGTACCATTTTTGCCCCCACAAAGTGGCAACACTTTCATTTTCTCTTTTTATCTGTCACTATAACTTCTCACTGCTTTTATGCTTTCACCAATTCTTAGTGAATATTTCTTGGCTTTTCACAGTTAGCTACATTTTAAATCCTATCTTGATAACAGGGACTTAGAAGCTAATTTTGCTAAAAGCACTGACTTGTCACTTGGGCCTGCGATGCCCAGTGGGTAACTAAAAGCAGGATAAAAGCCTGGCATCTCTGCCTTCGTTTTGCATCTCTTTTTGTTACCTTAAATTTTGTGCCAGATTCCTGCCCAACTCTGTATAGACATGTTAATCACGTGAAGGTCTAATATCTGGCAATACAAGGTTAATTAGCCCTATGTTCACCCAATCTTTCTCGTTCCTCTTTAAAACTGAAAGCATCAAGAGAAGAGCAACTAAAATATTTTCACAAATTGCAGGGAGATCATAATCAACAGATTTTCAACTGCCAACTTTAACAATGTCCTATTCTAAACTCCCGGAATGGCACCCAGAGGTCTCCAGTAATTGTCTTCAATCTGAAGAAACTAGCTCCATCTCACCTTTAGGAATTGTCCTTTTTTTCTGAGTCATTTGCTCCTACAAGTCACCTTGGACTCCAAGAATAGAGAATTTTGAAGGCAGGTCACCTAGGATGATGCTAGTAATCTTCTGATGAGGGGAACTAGTCTGCCTCTCAAGCAATAATGACTCCCCTCAAGCCAGCAGAACCTTGCAGAACTAGTTCTGAGATAACCAGCCACCACACCAGTTTCTCCAAGACTGCTTAACCATGTGAACCTCTCTCCTCCTTTCCCCCATTCTCCCCCTATTTAAACCTGAATCTTCAGTCAGTGCCTCTGAAGACAAGGCTGAGGACACCTGCTGTTTCATGTCTTCCAAGGATGGCTATACTGAACATTAAATTCAATTCCTGCTTCACCAGTACTCTTGCTGTTTGATTTTCTTCTGTATTTAAGTAGCTGGATCTGATCTACTGAGACCACTGACTGAGGACTCTGGTAATATCTCCACTATTTCTCTGTTCCTGTCCTCTCTTCTCACAAGAGCATATTGTTTTCTTTATCTTGGCTACTACCAATCTATTGTTTCAGTTTTTCTCAATGTAACATTAACTGTGCATTGGAGTGGGCTTTTGATTTATTATTATAACAAAATCTCTATCTCTTAATTCCATTTTACAAAAGCTTCCTTCATATCCGAGATGCAAGAAGAAATACAATACATAAGAGGCAAAGAAAATCTTGTCCCATCAGGTAACCATTTTAAACACAAAGTTTGTCTCAGTTTCTAGAACTGAGTCTAAACATGGTAGTCCCCTATTAAATATTGAATTGATAAATAAATATAAACTAATAAAAGCATTAATGGCTGTTGTAGTCAGGGTTGTGTAGAGAACAATTAGAGTCAGGACTTGGAGTTTATAATATTACTTTTATGATGGTCACCCAGGGTTACACAAGAAAATCCACAATGCTAAAGACATAGAATATTTAGCCAAGGGCCTGAATCCCACAGCAATGTCCCACATGAGTCCAAATGAAGACCCAGTGCTCACAACAATACCTCCCAAGAGTCCAACTGGAGGTCTAGAGTCCACAAACAGGACTCACGCCAGTCTCTTTTACAGATCCGTGCTGGGAAGACCCAAGCTAGAAAGTCTATGCCAGCAGGGTGAAGGAGCTGTGCTGGTAGGTTGAGGGTTCTACACTGGAGCCGAGAAGTCACACTCACAACAAAGACCAGGGCTATCCTGAAAAGCACCACAGTCATCCTCAGTGACAAGGAGGCCCCAAGCTCCTCTGATGAGAAGCACAGTCGAGTACATGCCAGGAAGCCAGCATGTCAAGTTCATCCTGGAGACCAAGCAGCACACATCTTCCTCTCCAGAGCCAGGAAGCAATGCTCAATATGAAAACCAGAGCTCTCCCAGGAGAACCAATGGCTCAAACAGCAATTGGTACAAGAACCCACAACACTTCAATGCACTAACGTGATGCACTAACGTGAATGCTTCTCCTTCTCCACATCTCTATTTATCCTGGCAACTTTCCTCAGGTGGAACATCTACACTCAACACCCTGCTCGATGTAATACAGCTTTCGTTAAGTTGACCACCAGTTTTCAATCCATAACAATGGCTCAAACAAAATTTATGCATATAAGATATGCCAGTTTTTGTGTTCCTAAAATCAAAGAATGAATTATAAGGAACAACCGAAGTTAAGAGTAGGAGATTTTACTGAAAGAATGACAGCACCTGCGAGGCAGGAAGGGGTGCAGGCGGGCTGCTGCAGACCCCACTTTTCAGGGAAAATTTTATGGAGTAAAATCATAAAGTGGGCACAAAATCATGAAGTGGGTATAAGGTATGACAAAACTATGATTAACCAGTAAGTTTACAAGTATAGCAGCTCAGGTAATATTGATCCGATGGAGAAACAACTCACAAAGCAAGTGCACATGGAATTAACAAAGAACTTTTCAGGAAGGGATGAGTCTCAGGGTCTTGGTCACCCACCAAGGTGCCTGATGTTTATCTAGGCTTTGTTGGACCAGGTGTTACCACTAGTCCTCTGGGAAAGCGTGTGGGCTTGATCATTACGTCCTTAAGATATGCCTGGCCTCCAACAAATGTGCCTTCAGCCATAGTTGTAATATGTATTGACTCTCTCAAGGGCCTATCTCTGTCTGAATGCCTATAATATCTCTGTCTATAACAGCTGTCCATAATACAATGACTATGAACATTCATGGTATTCTCTCTTAGCCTATTTTCTGTAACTGTGTGTGTGCATGTGTGTGTGTGTGTGTGTGTGTGTTAGATTGGTTTCACTAATAGTCCTAATTTTTCACACTTCCCTTAACCACATCTTTTGGTGGTACCTTCACAAACTGTCTCTGGACTTTGCCATGTGGCTTATACTTTGGCCATTGAGAAAGCAATAAACAGTGACAAAGCAACGTGTAGAAAACTATTTACATATCAACTACCACTAATCATGAGAATAAGTCTGACCTAACCCTCTGGAAGAATATGAAAGACACATGGAGGACAGATGAGCTGATCCTGGCAAGGTCATCATAGACTCATCAGCCACCAGGCTGCCTACTGGTTGATCACACAGATGCATGACACAGCCCTGTCAAGGTCAGCAGAACTTCCCAGCTAATGCTTTAACTCATGAAACATAAAAAAGGTTATTATTTAACCAGCAAAGTTTTGAGAGATCAAACAGCAATAGCTAACTGATTCACTTCCAAACCCCAAACTACAATTCTGGACTGAAAGCCCCATTGCACCACCTTGGGGAGTCCATTTGCATTATAATCTATGTCACGCAATGCAGAGCAAATACAGCCATGTGTGGCAGCACTGTGGAACAGCACCAGAATAAATAAAACCCTCTTTCTTCGTCTTGCCCTTCACCTTTAATTACATGGAGAGAAAGGGAAAAGAAAGTTTAAGGCAGCTTGAGCTAACCAAGACTAACTGCATATCGCAAAAGGAACCATTTTGCTTGACTAAATATTTCCAAACAAGTTTCAGCTCCTGAGCATTTTAAATATAGAGAACAATATAAATAATGTATGTGTGTAGGTATATATTTATACATAGATATGCATTTATATCTATATGGCTTTTAATGAATCATTTCAAGGAACGTTTTGAATGTTAAAATGGTATGAATTTCCACTCTTTCTATCGGCTTCCAGGCTCCAGTCCCATCAGTCTCTAAACCCTGACACCAGGCAGTTCATTGTTTTTTAAATTTACCACATTTTTCAGTCCATTGTTTTTAAACTGTCACCCTCAGTGGGCAGCTGGCACAACTTACTGCTACTCTCAGCTCCTGGGAACGCATTGCCCTAGGAGTGACATACTCGCAAAAGCCTCAGTTGACTGATTCCCCAGGATAGTCAAACGCTCCCTGTATGCTTACTCCGGTGACATCTTTGGTTTTGTCCTTCACCCTCATCCCAAAGATAAAATTAAGATTGTGATTGTCCATCCCAAATGTGAATAATGAAAATGAGGAATACTGAAAATAGAACTATTCATTCAGTCCCCCCCCCTCAGAGGAATAGAAGGCTAACTTTCTCCAAAGCACCCCAATATTTTATGTCATTACTATAGAAATGACCTGAATATTACAGTATATATCTGGTCTCTTACTGCCTATTCTGGATCTCCTTGTGAGTATAAATAGGCTTATTTGGGGGTCTGCTACATTTTCCCTGTTATTATGTGAAATGTGTCATTTATAAGCTTCATTCTTATCTCAGGAAAGGACCTCTCCTGGGGTTTTAAAGCAACTACTCAGGGTTCAATTAACATACAGGTCAGATCCTTCTCTCTGTCTTTAGTTGGGCTTTGAGTGCAATATAAGGAAGTCAGAAAACTAAGATCAGCTCACTGGTCCCTACCTAGGAGTAATGGCCCTGCAAAAGTCATAAGTAGATATAATTCTCAGCTTCCTCCTCTACAAAATGAAGATTTGGATTATTTCTAAAGCTCCTTTTAACATTGAAAGCTTGTTATATTACCCACAAATATTCCTGTCATTTCCTTTTGCTAAAATAGAGTGCTGTCTTTGTTAATTTTCTCATTGCTAAAAGAAAATATCTGATACCCAAAGTTAAAGAGGGAAAGGTTTGGTTTAGTTCACAGTTTGTAGAGGTTTCACTCCATAGTCAGTTGACTCCAAGGCAAGGTGGCATGGCAAAGAGACATTACAGAAGAGAAACAGTTCATGGTGAAGCAGGCAGAAGGCAGGGGAGCAACAACTGGCAGCAGACACAGCAGTGAAATAAGCCTCCCTTTCCTTTTTATCCCACCCAGGCTACAACCCTTTCAGGTGGTGCCACCCATATCAAGAGTGGGCCTTCCCATTATCCACACCCATAACTATGCTGATTCCAATCAGTGGACTAATTTTGTACCTCTTAATCCCAGTATCACATGCTCTAGATCCAGCCAGCTCTAGAAAGCCCTACCTATGAGTACATGAGGCTTTAGGGAGACTTCGAGACACAACCCATAATAAGTGCATATGTTTATTTCAATAGTGATGGCATGTCAAATCAACACATTTCCTTATACATATAAAATCTGTCTGTACAAATTTTCATAAATATAGTTTTATTTCCCTATTGCATCATAACAATGGATTGGAAAAAGATGGAATAATTCAATCATTCAACAGACACTTACTAGGCACTTATTACACCAGTTATGATGGGAAAAACAGTTAATATTTAAATTTTTAAAGTTATTACAATAAAAGACACATTGCTATTAATCCCCCTCAAAATAGTCCCCTCAATTTGAATGCCCTTGACCCATTGTTCCTATCAATTTCTGAAGCATTTCCGAAAGTCCTCCTTTGTGTCTCTAGATGCATGGTTGTGACTGCCTCAATGCCCTAAAATAATTCAAAACATTTACCTAGCATGGTCACTTTGACTGTGGGGAAAAGATAGAAGTCGCATGGTGCCAGATCCAATGCATAAAGTAGAGGCAGACACACCATAATATTATTATGAAGGGCCAAGCCAACACCTTCCTGTGAACCAGCAGCAGCCATGCATCCCAGGAATAGAACCAAGAATAAGCTAACCCCTTCCTGTGAGCCAACTAACCACTTCCTGTGCATGGGATGGGAGACTAGAAGCACCGAGCTCCTCCACCACCCCGTGTAAGCAACCACCTGATTCGGAGAAACACAGACTAAGATGACAGCTACTGAAATACAAAAACAAATTGATGCCTGTATTATATGACTGACTTTGCAGGCCTAAGGCCAGTAGTCTGAGCATCTATTTAGAGGATAATAATATATAATATAGCAACTATGGGGGGGCTTCCTTCTGAAGGTGGTAGTCATTGTTAATTTCCTATTATCTTGTTTTAAAGTCCTGTATCATATTCATTATTTTGTTTGGTTTGGTTTTATTCTGTTTTGTCATGTTCAATTTTATTTTATCTGATGGCATGAACAGCTATTTCGAAGATAAGATATATTATGGTAGCCATGTTAATTTCTTATTATTTTGTTTTGAAGTCCTGTATCACTTTCATTGTTTTGTTTTGATTGGTTTTGTTCTGTTCTGTTTTGTTTGATTTTATTATGTCTGATGGTGTGGGCAGCTATTTTGAAGATAACAAGAGGTATTATATATGGTAGCCATTGTAGATTTTCTATTACCTTGTTTTGAAGTCCTGTATCACTTTCACTGCTTTGTTTTGATTGGCTTTATTCTGTTTATTTTGTTTTGTTTTATCTCTTTAAAATAAAAAAATTTATGTATTTTTATGAGTCTTCCTTTCCATTTGATGGCACTGAGCAGCAGCCTTCACCATATTTTTGATCGCGCCACATAAGGACAAGTCATGAAGGAGAGCTTCCAGAAATGCTTCAGAAAGTGCAAGAATAATGGGAGAAGTATGTGCAAAGCAAGAGAGAATATTTGGAAAGGAATCAATGACAGGGTGTCTTTCATTGTAATTTTTTTAATTTAAACATGAACTGCTTGGAAAAATAGGAAGCAAGTCATTATATTACTCATGCTCCCAATTGTTTCTCTATGAAAAACTGCAAGTGAGAGACATAGTTTCAGCCTCAACCCAAAGTAAACATCTAGTCTAGTGAAATGTTTTACTTGACAGATCACTGTATTACCCCCAAGAAGAGGTTAACACCTTTCACTAAAATAACGTTGACAGTGCACATCCTCTAGTTCATTCTAACAAACGTATGTTGTGTTCTGAGAACAGATTCAATTAATTAAACTGGCCTGCATAGCATCTGTTATAGTAGAGGAAAGCTTTTATTACCTTTATTTTCCCACCTCTCCTTCCTCTCTTTTCATCCCCTTTTCCTCAATCTGATATCTCTTTCATTCCTCCTACCCCAGCAGAATCCCTCCTGAAGCAATATCTTTTTTCATTCCCCACTTTCAACAATAGTTAAGAGTAACTGTCTTGGGCAGGGGATTTACTTCAGGGCACAGTGCTTGCCTGTCAAGTGTGAGGTCCTCAGTTCAATTCCCATTACCCCCCTAAAAAAAATAATAATAATAATAATAATAATAATTGCCTTTTTCACACTTCCCCTCTGTTCAGGGTATGCTTATGCCAAAATGACCTTAAAACCAAATAAATGTGAGGTACAATTAAATAAATTAACATAGGTAGAAAATAAATAAGGAAAGCCATAATATTAAATTTTTATTTTAAGAAAAATTATACCTTCAGGACACAATTAAAGTTACCCAAAATTTCAATGCCTTTTTCCCTTCATGGAAACTCATTCCTTTTATTAAAAAAATATTGTTTTTCTTAGGGTCTCAATGATACAATAGATTAGGCCTGTGCTTTTCAACTCTAAATCGAGCCTGAACTTTTCCTCCCACTAACCTCCATCCTCAAAAAGAGTGCAACAGGTCCCCAAATTTCAAACACATACTAATGGACTGCACTCTAACCTAGCCCACAAATGTGTAAACTGACAGACAGTAGAAATAAATATCTTAGATCACGCATGTTGAGGACAACTCTAAAACCACATAAAGAAAAATAAAAGGTTTTTTAAAAAAAACAACTCCAGACCATGATGTTACTGGGGTTTGGGACGCTGGAGTTTCCTTCTGGAGGTGGTTTCTAGGCTCTTTCTGTTCTGAAAAATAGTCAAGAAAAGTGCAAACTGTAGCAAGATTTTAGAAAAATAGGAAAAAAACAGGCTCTTCAGATTGAGTTTGAGCCAGGTAATAGTAGAAAAAATAAGTACATTCTATAGGACAGAGCAGGCTAATGAGAAGGGACACTGCAGCCAGGAGCTCAGTGTGAGCTGTCCTTTTGTATCACCCATTTCTCAGGCTGACATCAGGTTTAGGCCATCCTACTGAAAAATCTGCTCCATTTCTCATAAGTCCACACGCAGGGAACGGTTGGTTCTGTGCACGTGTCCTGTGATTTTAATTAACAGGTCACACCTACTTCCCTAACCAGTTTTGCCATCCCTAATCTTCTGTCTCATTAACACACATCTTTCCTGACAGACAGGATTCTAGTGTGCTCTTCTTTAACACTAATTAATGAATTGTCTATTCCTCTCATTGACACACCCTGAAAATTGTTATTCTGTGGCAAAAGTAAGCAAACCTACAACCTACCTAACCCAAGCGTGGGGTGAACTGCGGTCTCCAGACCCCAGCTGAAGACAAGTGAACAGAAGTCTGGTACTGTCCACAGATTGTTGTGGACTCATAGTGAGAAACCAGAGAAGCCTAATGTTAACCAGGAGGCCAACAACGTGCATTGGTAGAAAAGGTCTGAATCTGCTGCTCGCCACTCTCTGACTTGTTTCTTCAAGCTAGACTTTGCTGTGACTCCATGGTTACACAGCAAATTTTCCTCTTTTTCCTCTTTTTTTTTTTTTTGGTTGTTCCTCTAGTTAATTAATTAAGAATGCAACTCTAATCCCCAGCACCCCTCACCCATAGGGACAAAGTCTATTAGAATAAGATTCTTGCTTTTTCAAGTATAATGAGGAGTCATTAGTGGTAGTGTATAAGTCATTATAAAAGATAATTTACCATGGAAAGAAAAGAAATAACTGGCTTTAAAACACAATGTTTGAGCTATATTTATTTAATGAGCTATATTCAGGGTCAGGGAGGACCTTAAACTTTATTTAGTATACTAATTGTTAGTAGTAATGTTGATATGTATATTTTAACTATTTTTTATGTATTGTGAATAAAGCTATAGAAATGTTGTTAGGAATCAAGATTTTCACTGAAGAAGAAACAAGTGCATGTACAATTTTACAAGCAAAAACTCTATTAAAGTCACATTTGAATTGTATTGGGAATTTCAGAATAAACTCATTGACTTTTTTTTTTTCCTGCAGCATTGGAGATTGAACCAGGGGCCTTGTTCATTCTAAACATGGGCTTTTTAAATACACATTTCCTAACTCTTGTCTGCTGAAGAGTCTTGGAAGAGATAAACTGGTCAATACAGAAAAAAAATCCTTACTGACCAAATCGAGGATTCAAATTTTTCATGCCACTCCTTGGAGAAAAAAATCTGCTGATTTAAGATCTGGGACAAGAAATATACAAGATGAGCTTGGAGCATTTTGTTGCTCCAGAAAGCAAGGAAGTAAGCTATCAAAGTTTAATGAGGTCACAGAAACAACCTTAAGGGGTTTGCACTGGCCAGAGGTGGAATAATTTGAGCATCAAAAAGAATAATGATTGCTATGGGCTGTAAGACACTGAATACATAAAAATCCATAATGAAACTTTTTTAAATGACAAAAGAAAAACACCTTTGAAGAAAATAAGTTTAGAATTTATACTGCCTTCTTTTATAAAGAATTTTTAAAGCATCAAATACCTCTAGCTGAAAGGCAGAAATCTTTTTTTTTTTTTTTTTTTTTTTTGTACTGGGAATAGAACTTACAACCTAGCGTTTGCCAGGCGGGTGCTAAATCCCCAGCCCAGAAATCTTTTCTTTACAGAAGGATTGTATCTAATAAATGGTAGCAAGAATCCCAGCATTAGAAAATGACCCTTCACAACCCCAAATGGAACAATCATTCAAGCAACCATCAGTAGTTGCTAAAACAATTAAATGAAGTGATAATGATAATCAGATAATACCAGGGGAACAAAGTAACATTCCACTGATTATTTGCTGGGGAAAGGGGGGGAAATGCAGCATTTATAACAGAAAAATCAAATGACTCTTAGCATCCCCAAAACCAGGGGACAACATGTGCCTCCCGATGTGCTGCAACACAGAGTACCCAGCTTCACCTATCAGTCATTCTTGTGGAAAAGGCTGAACCTGAACTTAATCAAGACTTCAGGTCAGTTTCTTGGAAACACAATAACAAGCTAGATGCCATCATCTGAAAACAGCCATACAAATCCAGAGTGAGCAGGATTCTGCATGAAAAGTGACCCAAATTTTCAACATGTCATTGGCATGAAGGGGAGGGCTGGGGTGTAGCTCACACCCCTAAATAAAGCATTAGTTTAGCATTCATGGGGCTCTGAATTTAATCCTAATCTTCAGCACCACTAAAAAGGGGAAATAAGAATCAGGGTACTGGGGACTCAAGAAATACAACAATCAATCAAATATATGCACTTTATTTGATTTTTAAACCAAACAAACCAACCATTAAAATAAAAAAGAACACCATGAAAATTCAAGTATGAATAGGATATTAAAGAAACATGACTAATATTTTTGGCCTCTATAGCGGTATAGTGATGTTGAAGAAAATGTCCTTTTATTAATGAATAGGAAATAGAGAGTTAGAAATTATGCAAACAGGAAGGCAACTAAGAGAGAAAAAGAAGAAAAGGAACTGTGAAAAGAATTAAGATGCATCATGTACATATACCAACTACCCACAAAGAATGTAATTATTATGTATCACAAATATGTACTGATAAAAAAAATCATTGGATAAATGGAAAGGTATATATGATACTATACGAACAGCATAGAATTCTTTTCTGTATACCAATTATTGCCACATTATATATTTAAAACAAAGAAATTTAAAAGATGTATAACTATATCAAATTATTTTAGGACAAAAAGTATCAGATTATCCAGGAAATATTTTTAAAATTTTAGCAACATTAAAAAACAAATATGATAACATGTTAGTAACTATTTAAGAGAAATATATGGAGCTTCATTACTATTTTTTAACTTGCATATGTGTTTGAATTTTTTTCATAATAAAAAATGAAAAGAGTTCAACTATGATCAAAAAAAGATTCTTTGCCTTGGACCTGGACTTCAGGATAACTCCAGTTAATTTTGACATAAGGAAATCATTATCAGCTTTCAAAATCACTTTTAAAAAAAGTTTGAAGTTTTAATTCCCAGGTGAATAGTTTGTTACTGACTGTTGTTGATTTTCCAAAACTTGGAAGGCTTCTTCTGAAATCTTTCCTCCTCTAAGATTCATATCAACTGACATCTGTTGCACTGTCTGTTCATTCATTTATTTAGCAAATAACTATTAGGTGGCTCAATGTGCTGGATCCTATGCAGGACACAGGAGATATTATGGAAGCAATAAGGACAAGTTCTTAACTTTTTGTGAGATAACAGTCTATGTGGAAGAGACCAAAATATAAATAAAGTGTGGTGCACAAAGAAGTAAGCTATGCTAGGAGAGCAGGAGGGTAACATAGGAGAGAGATCTAGCCAGGTCTGGAAGGAGTGACTTGTGACTTATGAAATGAGACCTGAATCGCTCCCAAGAATGACCAGAGGTCAGGAAACCCCGAGAGGTCTAGGTATAGGGCGGTGATGACAAATCTTTTAGAGATCAAGTCTCAGAACTGCAGCCCCAAACCCACTTACTTATCACAAAGAGCCAACACTGAAATTAAACCTGAGTACTAAGGTTTTAGTTTAGAAAAAAATAATTCATGCATTAATTTCTTTTGTCTCTCTTTTTTTTTTTTAGACAGGGTTTTATTATGCAATTCAGGCTGGCCTTCAACTCACTTTGTAGCCCAGCCTCAAATCCACAATGTTCCTCTGTTGTGGTTTGTTTAAATGTCCCTGAAAACTTCAGTCAGTCATGGAGTTGTCTGAGTCTAGCATTTGTGATTGGTTTGTTGTCTAGCACTGGGGTTGGCGGTGTGAGTGCTGCATCTACCTCAGGGTTAGGGAGCTGGCATACAATATAAGGGGGGAAGGCAGCGTGCTTTCTCTCCTTTCCACTTTCGCTCTTTTAGCTTGCAGCTGCCATGAACGGCTGCCCCTCCACACCACCCTGCCTTGGAGCCAGCTGAGTGTAGACTGAAGCCTCCAAACACTGTAAGGTAAATAAACCTTTTCTTTATTTTTGGAGGTTGCTATTTTGTCTCAGCAACAGAGAAAAATAACCAAGACATCCTCCTGACCAAGTGCTGGGATTACAGGCAGGTGCCACCAGGTCCAACTAACATCTTTCATTTTAAAAGAAAAACACAATAACAGAGTTTTCAATGACACAAATAGCTTTTCACTGAAAGATAAAAGTTTGCATTTGGCATGGTTTTGCACAATTAATATGATCGTTGCTGTTGTATGCATGCTGATAATTTGTCAAATCTAGGCTGGGGTGACTTGGCTTGGGTGCTGGCAGGGAGTGTTCAGCTTGCCTGCCGAGGTACCCATGCCATAGGTTCACCACCACCAGTGTTGACAATAGCATGTGCAAAAAACCTGAGCTAAACAACAGCATGGCATGTTCTTAGAACTTGTGATGATTAATTCTAGGTATCAGCATCACTGGGTATGGAATGCACAGGCATTTAATTAAAAACGATTGTGGGTGTGTCTGGATTACCTGGATTGGTAGACTGAGTGAAACAAATTGCCTTCCCTAATGTGGTGAGCCTCCTCTGATCTAATGAAGATCTGAACAGGACTGAAGTGTTGATGAAGAGAACATTTTGCCTTCTAAGACAACTTGAGCTGGAACATCCATCTGCTGCTGCCCTCAGATGGGACCTCACACTGCTGGCCCAGCACAGCCCCTGACTGGAACAACACCACTGGCTCTCCCAGGCCTCCAGCTTGCCAGTTACAGCACTTGGGATTTCTCAATCCCTATAATGATATAAGCCAATACCTTATTTTTATATACTGAACATTTCGTCTCAAAGGAAATGAAAATCTGTGATAGCATTTTAAACAAGACTTTAATGCACTCAGATTTGGATTTAAGAAAGAACATGTTGTCTGTTGAATGAAGAGTAAGTCAAAGAAGATAAGACAAGAGTCAAAGAAACCAACTAGGAGGTTGTTGGAATATCCCAGCCTGTAAATTCTCTCCATAGCACTCTCAACAGGAGACTCTGAAGCTCCTTTTCACAGCCTTTATCTTTTCTGCCTTGAAAGGATTTATGCACTTTTTTCTTGTTCTTCTGGAGCAAACTCATTAAAGGTGGGAACCAGTGTGTTCCTTATTTACTCCCAGATAGCCTGATAATTATGTTTCAGGCACTGCATATGTATTATGTCTAATCCTCAAAATAACCTTATGAAGTAAATATTATCCCTGTTTATCAAGAAGGAAACTAATTCAGCAATATTGCTTATTTGTCCAGACCAGTGCAGGGTGATCTTTAATTTCCACCCAAGGCTGCTCTGCTCCAGATCTCATGCTCTTTGTACTATATCAGGCTCTTCCTAAACAGTGTCTTGCACTGCCTTATAGGTGCTCAATAAATATGCATACAGTTGTGTTGCAACATGTCTGGTTTCAATTCTACTAGACTGCAGACATTTTCTGATGATGTGTGCAGAAAACACATCATCAGAAAGGTGGGGAAATGTTGTCTACATTTCAGTTTGTTAAATTTTCAAAATGCTCTGCATTAGGGGCATTTCAAGTCACACAGTGAAAGTGGAGGTGCATTTTGAGCTTTTGTCGCGTAATGGAGTAAGTAGTCTACTGACCTGACCGGTAATATAAGGAAGAAGAAAGGAAGACAAACTCTGGAGCCAAATGAGAACTCAGGCCAGCTGAAACCATCAGCACCAAGCCCTCATGCAGTTCAAGAGGGAACATTAAAGGCTGGCATCGCTCTGCACTTAAATCTATAATGCGGCTGAGCTGCAGCTCCAGTAGTTATAAGAAACCAGAATCAGCAGAATTTTGCAGCTTTAATAGAATGTATAAGCAACTAAAAGTTTCAGGGAAGCCTTCGCTTCATTACCTCAGCGGTCGAATCCTGACCTTGTGGATATTCTTTGGAAAAAAAAAAAAAAAACCTTTTATGCTTTTTCACATAAGTGGAATTAACATTTTCCCTCCATGGCAGGAACTCACAGTAGAGGAATGCTTTAGTAGTTCGCAAGCAGTATTTCAATGTCACATTTCCATAACAGTGTCCAAAGCTAATTGTGTTTTTTGGACACTAACAGTGTCCAGAACTAACAATGAACAAAACTAATTGTCATCTGTATTGGAGGCAATTCTATTCACAGCAAGACAAATTGGATTTCTAAACTATGATTTCCATTGTGCTACCACTATGTATCATGAGCGTTATCCTGATGTGCACAGCAGTCAGTCCACTTCCTAGTACAGTGAGGTCCAGCTTTCTGATGAATCTATCATCTCATTTTTCCCAAGAGTGGACAGAAGCACAACAGAAGGGTAGTTACAGACCACTGTCTGATAGAAGGGGTTAATATGCATTATCTAAATACCAGTATGGACATTCAAGACCAGAAGAAAATAATCCATTTTATCAAAAGATTAGATGTCACTGTTTATTATCCAATTTATCACTAGACTTTTATGTGTATGAGTACTTTTTATTTTTTCCTTTTAAAGAAAAATGTATAACTATTTTCAAATATAAACCACCATCAGTAAAGACAATCCTATCCTCTAATTTGTGAATTTGGATTCTGCTAATCTTTACTTTGAAAAAATTGGAGAATGTCATGTCATTTTACAATTGATATAAAAAATATTTGCTAATAAACAGTAAAAATATTTTAGGAAACAAGATTTAAAAACTTGGATGTTCATGCTATTGTAATTAAAAGGCAAACTCAAGGTAATAAAACTAAGGGCATGGACTCCAGGGCCAGGCCACCGAGTTGGAATCCTGCCCCCCAAAGCAGTAATAACCTTTGTCAGATTACTTATTTACACTGTGCTTCAATTTTCTTATCTATAAAAAGAGAGCAAAATTCTATAGACTTACACCAAGGTTTTCATGATTAGAGTTAGATTGGTTAACATATACTTAGGAAAGCTCCTGGAACACAATAAACACTCACTTTTGAACAAATAAGTGATAAATTACACATACTTGTAGCTGACTTTGCCACTCCAGCAGACATCCTCAAACTCTTAAACAGGCAGTGTTGTATTGTCTCCTTTACTTCATGGTATGTCTTTGGAGGTTAAAAAAAAATTTACATTTCTTAAAAAATAAATAAATAAATAACCCTTTTCTCCACAGCTATATTGTATTGGTGGTATTTTTCTAATGTTTAAAGTAAATCTAGGCTGTCTATCATTTCCTGGTTCTGTTTATGTCCAGCCAAATCCTTACAGTTTCTTGGAAAATGTTACCAAAAGCAAGTTTCCCTACTGTGAGGACACAAGATAAATTTCCTTTGTTCTGGGTGTGGATCGCCTACACATATTGGAAATTACAATGCTAGCATATTCTTGAAATATTAAAGAAAAAGGGGACATTAGACCCTAGTCTGTTTCCAAAAAAAGTAAAATAGAAGAAAAAATTTAAATAACATTCCTCAGTACTCTTGGATTAGAAGACATTCAGAATTACACAAAATGAGGTTTTCACAAGTAGCAGGTCAAAGGAGTCCTACCTATATTTCGTGTCAGTGCAAAACTACTAAATGATTTGTTTTAAAATTTATATTTTTATCTCTAAACTGATTTTTTGGATCCAAGAAGTGTGCAGTTACTCCCTAGCAAATATAAATTGTGCAGTAAACACTTATTGACCCAAATATCCTTGAACAAGTACATAGCACTGCCCTGGGATGATGGAAGGCACTCAAATATTTCTCAGTGTATGAGCCTGAGGACAGCTGATGAGATCTGGTTCCAGATGATCTGTGTTCCAGGTTGCACACATGAGTAAGAGACAAATAGGATGGGAAGGATACCATCCTCAAGTAATACACATATACATATCTAAAATTGCATTTGCATATACAATTCCATAATGATTAATGATATAAATATAAAAGGCAAAATCATGCAATGTTGATGCAATCACCTAGAAAATTATTTTTGTGGCTTAGAGTAAGAAAGAATCTCTTAAACAAAGTTCACACATACACACATGCATCTAACCATAAAGCAAAAACCAAAACAGGAAATCAAGCCAGATGCCTTTCAATAAATGAGTGGATAAATGTTATATTTACACAGTAGAATACTATTCAGTCATAAAAAATATTCTGTTATTGTCAGAAACGTGGATCAAGCTAGACGTCATTATTTAAGTGGAATAAACCGGAAAGACAAAAGTGCCACATTTCCCAAATCACTTGTAGAAACTAGTAAGTCAGTCTTGAAGAAGACTGGAGCAGAATAGTGGTCACTAGAGACTGGAAAGGATGAGGAAAGGGAAAAAAGTTCAATAAGGGCCACCAAATCACAAAATGGAGAAATCACTTCTGGTTCTGATTTAGCACAGCAAGGTAACTATTAGTTAAAACAGACTATGATACATTTCAAAGTGACTAAAAAAGTATGAAACTCCCAGCATATAAAAATGATTAATTGTTGAAGATATGGAAATATGTATTACCTTATGTGATTATATGTAGTATAGATGAAGTAGATTACATGTAGTATATGATTGTATATATGTAGTGAATTATTGTAATGTACCCCATGAAGATATATGAGTAGTATGTCTCAATTTTTAAAAGACTTACAATAATATTATTCCATTATAGAAGTAGCAAACCATGAAACAATACTACAGTATATTATTTGTGGTCACAGATAACAAAATTATAAAGAAAAACAAAAGAGTAATAAACACAAATTTCAGGGCTATATTTACTCTAAATGTGGAAGGAAGTGGGTATACGTCAAAGAAAATAAGAATGCACAAATTCATTTTCCAGAACATGAATTCCTGAGAATATATTGCTTTGTCTTTCTTTAAGTATATTTCATCTTTACTCTTACATCGCTGCAACATTTAATAACATTATTAAAACAAAAAGACAAGTGACAGAAAATATTTCATGTGTGAAAAATAAAAAAAAATTATAAGTACAAAATAAAATAACACCCTAACAATCACTAAGAAAAAAAAAACTGAAAAATGAGCAAAAGATATGAAGACATAGATAACACAATAAAAATACAAATTTTGTACATATGTATACATAAAAAATATTCAACTTCACTAATAATAGTGTTGCAAATGAAACTGAACTGTATTTCACTCGTCAGATTGTATTTTTTTAAAATACTGAGATTAGTACAGATATGAAGAATAAACTGGAAAATTTGATATTATCTATCAAAAATTTAAAAGTAGATACTCTTTCATCCAGCAGTCAGATTTCCAGGAATCCATCTGACAAAAATACACACAAATTAGATCATTTTATATAAAACGTTTATTGTAAAAGTGTAAAATTGGAAACAATTTAAATGCCCATAGACAAAGAAATAGTTAAAGCAGGACGCAACTGCTTTGAATCATTTTGAAACGTTTTCAGCTACAAATGGAAACTGTGCTGTAAACAAACAGAGGTCATTTTCAACCCATAACAGTATCTGAAGAAATGATTGCCATCTTGGTTCAGAGGCTCCATGCCATCATCAAGACGGAGGGTCTTCTCACCCTTATGTTCCTCCACTCTCCTGTGTCGATGGGATTACTGTTCTTGGCTCTCCAGTCCCTTTCTCTGCAATTTGATCTTCAAATGTACTAGAATAGGCTGGTGTTGGACTTGGCATTGCAACCAACTCAATGTAGATGAAAGTAACTGTGTGTGTACTGATTCTAATACAGGCTCGTGGAGGCCACGTTTCTTACATTCTTGTGACCCACCATACAGAGAGTTTCTAAGGGAACCATTGACTCAGAAAGAAGGAAGAAACTGAACCAAACTCACAGCTTGAAGCCAAGCACAGTCAGCTCCGGGTAACCCCACAGAGATAGACCTAACTTGAAAGCAAGAATATTTATTATGAGAAGCCACTGAGCTCTCAAAGCTATTTGTTAGACAACAAAATTGACTGCTAAATTTTGCGTGTCGATTTTCCATCCTTAGGCCTGTTGTCTTGTGCTCTCATGAAACCACAACAGACAGGAATTTGGGGATGTGGGAGGGACAAACTGGGCAGACAAATAGCTCTCTTACTGTCATTTTTGCTTTTTGATCAAACAATGATATTCCCCCAGAAGCCATTCTCTCAACTCCCCTTACAAAACATCAAAGATCTATCATGCAGAAGTGTAGCAAACTGCAAAATAATATATAAATATTGTTGCTAAGTTTTTAAAAATAACCACAAGTCTGTATGGTACATATATATGGATGTCAATGTCTAGAAAAGGGTCAGGAAGAACACATTAAACTGGAATGGTGCATGCCTAGAATCCCGACCCTCAAGAAGCTAAGGCAGGAGGATCACTGCAAATTTGAAACCAGCCTGGGATACACAGTGAGTTCAAGGACAGCCTGGACTACATAGTAAGACTCTGCCTCAAAAAAAAAGAAAGATAGATAGATGATATAGATAGATAGATAGATAGATAGATAGATAGATAGATAGATAGAACAAATGCATAGTCAGTCAACACTGCTAATGAGGAAGTAGGATAAGGGAGGGTGTGTTTAAAATAACTTTATTCACTATATATATTTAACTTCTGACTGTTTGAATTTTTTAAAATGTAACAAACAACTTGTTTAAAAATTTGCTTCATTTAAAATTAAAGGCTAGGGCCAAAGAATTAGCTCAGCGGCTCAAGCACTTGCCTGATAAGTGGGACATTGTGAGTTCAATCTCTACTACCAAAAAAAAAAAAATTAAAGACTATATAAGTAGAGAACTGAAAGAAAACATGAGATATAAGAAAAACTTTCTATTTTTTTAATTCAAGGGATAAACACATTTTCTCCACTTTATCCAATCCAATACACTTAGTCCAATACACTTCTGGCTCTTAAGAAAACAAAATTATTCAGACTAGATATTTCACTGCTCCATTGCCATATATTTAAAATGAAAATCTTGGTTAAAGACTTGGTCTCCTGTTTACTTTCTTGTTACTAACAGTTTGGATAAGAATGTTTGGCTACCCATCAATTCCAATATGACCTCACCTTTTATAACTGGACAACTTAGAAACCATCATATAATATAAACCATAGTTTATATTAACTACTGGAATTTTTTTTCAAAGTGAATTATAATATTCTCACTCTTATTTTATCTATGGGAACTTGGGCACTTTTACCGAAATTCAATCTACATAAGTATAGCCACTCATTTTAGAATTCATTGAATAATATCAAAAGCATTGCAAAGTCCAAATGCCAATTCATTAAAAATAGGCCACATTCTGTTCAAACAAATAAAAATAGTTTTCATAAACAGTATTTCTATGTTTAAGCACTGTTTGTGTAAAAAAAGATTTCTGAATGCACTAAATGAGAGAGTCGCATACTTGTTTCTTTCATAAAAACTCCTATAGAAATGTTGATGGAAACTTCATTTCATGAAAAAATAATATAAATCTGAAACTATAAAATATTTTTCAGTGGGTGTGGTGGTACACTCAGAAGGCTTAAGTGGGAGGATCACAATGAGTTCAAGGCCAGCCTGGGCTACAGAGTGAGTTCAAGGACAGCCCAGACTACATAGTAAGACCTTGTCTTTAAAAAAAAAAAAAAATGAAATATAAAAGAAATTTCAATTCTACTTATTAATACTATACTAGGAAGGAAACTGGGAGCTGAGGTACAAAAAGAAAAGTGAGTTGCATTTCCTTCCTTCAAAGAGTTTATAATTTGACGAGAGTCACGGAAGTACAAATAGATGAACTTAATAAAATGAGAAACCAGCTCTGAGGAGGTGCAAATGTAAGGAGAAAGGGAAGCTGTGTTTTCTAGAGCACTTCTCAGGAGGAGCACCTCTCAGGAGGTGCAGTCATCGTGTGAGTTCGAAGGAGTACTTGGCTAAGCTGCTTCAAGGACAGCAATGGGGCTTGGGAAGAGGTGGTGAGCACCAGGGAGCACGCTTGAGAAGGAAGCACACGTGTTTGTCCAGCCACCTCCTAACCCCAGCCCAAGGCTGGAGTGTGGAGTGCAAGGGGAGCCACTCCCCACGGTGGTTCTGCTTCTCAAGTACCTTTCTGCAGATGTCAAAAGGAGAGACTGACATTGTGTTTTTAAATTTTTGAACCACCAGAAGCACTTTTATTTTCAGAATTGCTGCAAAGAAACAGGAGGCTGGGTGACTTTCTTCTTAGTGTCAGAAACGTACTAAGGACCACGTTGTGTAGACAAAATGCTGTTTTTAAAGCATGAAATTCAATCTGTGCACTTTCATTGTGCTGTCTCTTCCCTGAGGAGCTGGCACTGCTCCCTTAAGCTCCAGACCTCTGTCCATCTTCCCCAGAGTTAATCTCCTCACCTTCCTCCAGCAAGCCTGCTTCCTTATCTCAGCCCATTAATGCCACTGTGCCCTTTTTCCCACCCTGAAATCCTGGCAGCCTTCCTCCATTCCTCTCTCAGCACCCCTCTCTGTTTAATCACTTCTACCAGCTAAGCATCTTTCCAATAAAACTCTCTAAACTCCATCCTCTGTGTCACTGCCTCAGATCTTTATCACTGCTCCCTCCTCTCCCCATAGCTTTCCATGTGATGTCTCTGTTTCAGGCTCATCAGCTTCTAGCTGGTCATCTTTCATCTTTTAAGGCCGAATGATCTTTCTAAAAGAGTCATTTGATTATGTTGTATTAAAATCATCTGTCAACATGAAGCTCAAACTCTAATGTGGTGTAAAAAGTGTGTAATAAACTGTTCCTGCCAGCCCAAAAAGTCTCATTTGCAAATGCATTCCCCATGCAAATTCTACACTAGAGTCAGTGTGACGGCAACCAGAAACACCAAAACGATGCCCAGGATTTGGAGGCAGACTTATTTACATCGATAGGCACTGGTTGGGATCATTCCCAGAATATCAGGCCCGGATCTATGGGGACCTCAGACCTTTCTGGGATAAGCAAGCAGGAAGTACAGAGGTACAATGGCTTGTAATTGGGATTGGTTTGTACAATGCTCATCATAGTGACTGGCTATGCATCACAGTGGCCAACCGTTTCTAAGAGACAGAAGCAACCGGATCTGGAACAGGAACTATTACCTGGGCAACTAACAAATTGAAGTGTACTAGCTGGGGTGGGGGGTCATTTTCTGCTACACCACACTGAACAACTCACACACACCATGCATACCATGCACGCCCCCTGTGCCAAATACTGCAGTCAGCCTTGAACATACGCTAGTGAACAGGAAGACATACCTCTGCCCTCCTGGGCTTAGAGTCTTTTTGCAGGTCCTTGAAAGGAACACACTTCTCTGGCCTCTGTTCCTTCTTCGCACATGCCTCCTAAGCCACACAGCTTGTCTGGTCCAGTGAACAGCCAGCTGGTTAACCTCGAGCCAGTTTCTGGGCTTCTCCGAGCCACAGTTCTTTGTGTGTAACAGAAGCAGATGACCTCAATGATTTCTCAGGTTTCTCTTCTTTTGCACATAACAAACCTAAGGAACAGTTTCAAATTTCAAAATTAGACAAAGAAGAGTCTTCAGAATTGTTCCAACAAGCAAGGCTGTTTATGTTGTTATAAGTAGCACTGAAAACAAACATCGAAATATCCAAGTTTTCTCATAGTATTCTTTGTAAATTAAAAATTATCTGTAAATTAAATATGTATCTGTTGTCTTATGAGCTGTGTGAAGTTATTTTTCCATCAAATCATTATATAAGTACATTACTTGAATTCCAAGGGAAACAAAATGATCTGACCTGTAAAAGACTGCTGTGTTTGTTTTTTGTTTGTTTGTTTTTGCATCTAAAAGGAAAATGGGGCTTTTGCCAGTGAGGAACATGTCACAAATCCAAATATATAACACAGAATTAGAAATAAATCTCCTGAAACAGGATCAATGTCAATTTTATCTTCAGCCAAAAATAAAACTAACTTTGATGTACTTTTAACCTAGGCTCATAATTTAACTTTCAGAGAAAGATCTTGATTTTGAAGTGGAATGACTATGAAAACCATAAATAATTAACCAGACTATGAATGGTTTTTATTTTAATTCTTTTACTGGACTTTTTAAAGGAAAAATGTTCATACCAGAGTGCATTTAACTGTATTTTATTATTGTCCTGGAGTTGGTTTCCTGGTTTTGACATTGCACAAGGTTGATATATTACTTAAATAGATGAGACAAATTAGGTACAGGATACATGTATCACATTTGACAATACAGTGCTTGCAACTTCCTCTGAGTTTATATTTTTCGTTCAAAATAAAAAGTCAGGGTCTACTTCATTAAATAATAAATGTAGTCAGCAAATGCCAGCAACAACCACCATCCCAAGGACAGAGACACCTAGACATCATGTACCTCCTGATGGGTGCAGATAGCACCATCCTTGGAGTCTTGCCAGAGGCAAAAGTGATCTGACCAGGCCTCAATCCACCTACTGATGCTTAGAAATACAAAGGACAGAGGCACAAGTTAAACGACAGCATGGGGGTACAATCAACAAGCTCCATACTGTGGGAGACTCTTTGAACAAATGACCACATTTCTCCAACAAACAAGCTGCAAAGAAAGATTGGAGGAAAAGGGTTTGCAAAAAGTCCTGTAGACAAAAAGAGGCTTTCATACATACCACTTTTAGTGTATGCACCTTATTTATGTCCTGGTTTAAACACAGTATAAGATTAGCTGTATGTGGTGGCATAAAGCTGTAACCCCAGATTTCTGGGAGGCTGAGACAGAAAGATCCCATGTTCAGGCCCAACCTGAGCAGGGACCATCCCAAAATAAAACTCAAGAAAAGGGCTGGGAAGGTAGCTCAAAATAAAATTCAAGAAAATGGCTGAGAAGGTAGCTCAGCATGAAGGCCTTGTGTTCAGTTCCCAGCATAAAAAATAAAAATTAAAAAAGTAAGTGTAAGACTAAAATGTCTTATACCATTGAAGAGATAATTGGAAATTTTAACACACATTGAATATCTTATATTAAAATATATTTTCAGCTTTTAAGTAAATAATAAAAAAACAAAAATACAAAACATTACAATAGTGGATAAGTGGTATATTCATCGAAACCCATAGAACATGCAACAGCAAAAGTGAACCCTAGTGTCACTATGAGCTTTAGGTAATAATGATGCCAATGTAGGTTAATCAATCATTTCAAATCTACAGCTCTGGTAAAAGACATTGATATGGGAGAGGTCATGTTTCTGTGGGGGTAGCAACTATATGATAGTGGGAAATCCATATTTTTCTCTGAATTTTGCTGTGAACCTAAAACTGCTCTAAAAAATCCTTTTAAGAGATGTGATAGTTAACTGACTGTGTCACCTCAAGTAAGAAACACTCAATTAAATTAGATCAGCACTGTTCTGGGTGTGGCCAAGGTGATTTACAGAAGACAGAAGACCAACCCTGAGTAGGGTTGTCTCCTGACTAGTATAAAAGGAGAGTGAGAAAGGAAGGCTCAATTCTGTTTCTTCGAAGGAGCTCCAGTTTGCCTTCACCTTGGATGTCATCTTCTGGCTTCCAGTGTAGACCCTTCAGCCTACAGACTCGCTCGGGACACTGTGAGCTCCCAGGCTTCTACTGGATTTTTCAGATCTCCAGCACACAGACCACCTTTTTGCACTCTTCCACACCCAACCTGTGGGAACCATTGTAAGCCAGTCTTGTACATTCTTATACATTCATATATCTTGCATTAAATCTGTTTTCTGGTAAGCATTAGCTGATACAAAAGATATAAATAAGTCATAATTTTCAGCATGTCATATGTATGTAACATACTTTATTGAAGTATATTAATGAAATCCTTCAAATAATTGAATTAAGTGTTTTTGTATGCAGGATGTAGTTCCTGAATTATTGCAATCAGACACAATAATGAACTAATGCATTAGTCATAAAGAAGGACTAAGTCACCATGAGGAAGAGAATAAAAGGAAGTTTGAGAAATAGACATTGGTTTAAATGTGCCCTCCTTTTTAAGTGAGATGCATAGCTCTTCATTTGAAATATTAAACAGTGCTTAGCAAAGCTGAATACTAGATTGATTTCAGTCATCAGCTTGAGTGGTTCCACAGGCAGAAGTGAGGAATGCCCAGACCCAAAACCCTCTGCTCTGTTAGCCTGAGATATGGTTGAGTAGAAACTTGGATTGCTGCTCTTGTTTTTAAGTGTTTATTACCTGGACAAATTACCACTTCCACCTAAGTTTCCTACAGTTTTTCTCAGCCAGAAACAAAGTGTTTTGAGGACAGTGCTGACTATATTTTAATTGTAGAAGTCTAGATATATTGTGTTTTTTCCTTTGGGAATTTTTCAGCAAAACTTCTTTGTTATCTACCTCTTTCAAAAATACTTTTGTTTTGTTTTGTTTTTCAGATTTTGTATTGTTTCTACCCTCTTTCCATTTCAAATTTTTTTCTTTAAAACAATTTTTAAAAAAAGCAAGAGGAGGAAAAGAAAGTGCTCTAAAAGAGATAACTGTATGTAACCTTAAGTGTGTAGGATTGATAACCATGTTACTAAGTTTTTGTTGGATTGGTGAATAGAACTGTTTGCAGCCTCACTGTTTGAATGTCCACTTTGTATGCTTTAATTTTGTAACTGGAACAACTATATCCAA
>PVLA01006390.1:0-123888 GCA_004027455.1 Hydrochoerus hydrochaeris | reverse complement strand
TTATCAACTAGTGATTTCTTACTGGTTACTATTTTTGTTTTTCTGTTTTGTTTTTGAGATTTTGTATTATTTCTACCCTCTTTCTGTTTCAAAATTTTTTTTTCTTTAAATAAAATTAAGAAAAAGAAAGTTCATACTGTTTGTTGAAATTGAGTTAAAACATGAATTCAAGTGAGTTTGCTAGGATGCTGAATGGAGCCCAAATGCATCTATAGTAGCCAATAGATCCAATTTTTATATACAAAACTCAAAACAAGAATTACAAAATGGCCAGTAAGTACATGAAAAAATGATCAGCATTTTTAGCTATTAAGGAAATACAAATCAAAACAACACTAAGATTCCATCTTATTTTGTTAAAAATGGCAATTGTCAAGGACTCATAACACTGAGATTACACCTTACTTCAGAAAGAATGGCTATCACCAAGGAGTCATAAAACAAAACAGCAGATGAGGTTGTAGTGAAAATAAACACTTTTACATAATTAGTGGAAATGTAAACAACATATAACTGCTGTGAAAACCAGTATGGCAATTCCTGAAAAAACTAAAAATTGAAATTCTGTTTGACTCAATTTTATCTCTTCTGGGTATCTCCCCCAAAGAGGTGAAACCATTATGTTAGAATGATTTATGCATGCCTGTGTGTATAGCCATGTAATTCACAATGGTCAAATCATGGAAACAGCCTATATGCCCATTAATAGATGAGCAGATAGAGAAAAGGTGGTATATATATGCAAAGAAATATCACTGAGCTATAAAAAGGACAAATGTTAGTAAGTTTTGCAAACTGGGTGGACCTCAAAACTATAAGGTTAAGTGAAATAAATCAGACAGAAAAATTATATATTTCATAGTTTCTCTTACATGAGAAATCAAAAATACAAATAATTTAAAGAGGGGAATAAATGAGGGATGCTAGAAACAGGAAAGTAGACTTTGTGGTGATGGGAAGGAGATTTGGGGAAGGGGTGAGAGAGTAGGATACACAAACAAAGGGAATAAAAATGAACAAGACAGTAATTATATATATATATATATATATCCCTCAAATGAATGTAATTAATATATATCACAAACATACACTAATAAAATTCCAAAAAGTAAAAAAAAAAAGGTATTGTCTAGGCTGAGACACTGGAAGTTAGAATTGCTTTTAAAGCAAGAAAGGCTTTTATGTAGACACTGACATTCAAAAATGTTGTCTTTTAATTTCACTTTTGATATACAAAAATATTATGAACCAAAATTTATAATGTGTGATGCTTACTCTAGAGATGCATATTAATTTGATTTTTAATACATATTATCATTCTTTGATTTACAGTTATAATGTGTTAGTAGTCATAGAATAACTGCTCAGGTTTTTTCATATTTAGATCCTGCTCCTTACTTACAATGTAGAGAATGCTAAATAGAGGTATATTTTGGTGACTGATTTTTGATAACATTTCCATTCTTTATATTAGATTTTTATATCACCTGTCTTATTTTCAGAGACTGCCTCTCAAACATGGAGATATATGCCCTGTTGATTTAATGTCAGGCAGGAACAGAAAGGTTTATAATTAATTTTTGAACTCAGAGACATGGAGGATAGCTAAATGGAGAGATTTTGATCAAAGGATACAAAATATCAGTTGGAGAAAAGAAATGTAAGAGATCGAATGTACTTCATGTGGCCAATATAGTTAATAGTAATATATTATAAATATTTCTCGAGAGGAAGACAAGATGGCCAATCAGTGAGCAACAAACAACAGAGCCTCCTGGGAGAAACAACTCATACGCCAGAATAAAACATCCTGGAGAGACCCAGACAGAGGGAGATGGATCCTCGTGACACAGGAAGAAATTAAAACATAAAAAAGCTCATCAAATACTTTGGGACTACAGCTGGAACAGCTGGACACAGTGTTTTCACTGTGACCTGGCAATTTTGCAGTGGACTAAATTTGCACCAGTCTGAATCCACCATGGCTGGCAGAGCTGCCCAAACTCATTCACACCACAACTCACGGGAAGCAGAGCAGCGCTGAAGTTGGGGGTTGGTGAGCCCGATGGAGAGCGGAGCCAGCAAAGGGACTTTCACTAATCCATGGTCAGTGCTGGGATTGGGACACCCCCCCCCCACAGGAAGGGCACGATCAAATGGGCAACATATTGGAATCTGGCAGGAGGAGCCTGAACTGGGAGCTACAGTGACTTCAGTTGGTTCCTCCCTCCCCAAAGCAGATTCATGGAATCTGCTTGGACTGGGCTGTGCCCCTGGCTGGGACCCAATGAGCTGTCCCAAATTGATTCCCTGCACCTAGCAAGCACTAACAGGAGAAGGCCTCTGCAGTTTGGTTGGCCCGGTGGGGAGGGGCAGGCTTAGGCAGCAGCTGCTTGCACCTCAGTGATAAGAGCAGTCAGGGGAGGGGGGAGGACCCTCACAAGCATGCTTTGGAGGAGGTGTGGCCAACAGGAAAGGGGGCTGGGACCCTCAATGTGACCTGTGTGGAGGAAGCCTGGACCATGACAGGAGAGAGAGGCAGGAAGAGGCCCCCAGCCCAGAACACTGAGAACCCTGATCCAGGAGAGGGAAAAACAAGGGTGACTGAGGGCATCAAACACGCAACAGCAGGCATGGCTTCAATGGACATTAAAAGATATCTTCAGGACCTTGTAGACGAGCTCAAAACAGAAATATTAAATCAGGTAAAGCAAGATATGAGTAGAGTAATAAAAGAAATGTTCTCAGGGAGCATCTCTCAGGAAGATACAGATGGTAGAAGGGAGGAACACAAAAAAAGGAGAGAAACATTCGATAAAGAATATAAAGAAAATATAGAATACATGAAGCAGATTCAAAGAGACTATCAGGAAATTAAAAACTCCATTGAAAGCTGGCAAAATGCCTTAAAAGAAACTAAGGATAGACTATCAAAAGTTGAAGACAAGTTTGCAGTGTGTGATCATGAAAGGAAAGATCTCTTAAAAATAACAAGGAAACAGGCAGTAACAATACAAAGGCTAGAAGACGACAAGAGAATCTACAATTTAAGAATAAGAAATGTGAATGAAGAAGCAGGAATACATACAGGCAAATTACAAAGGCTATTGATGGAAATAATTAAGGAAAATTTCCCAAGCATGGGAAAATAAAACAACATTCAGTTGTGTGAGGCATACAGAACTCCAGCCACCTACAACCAAAACAGATCTACATCAAGACATATAATAATCAAGATACCAGAAATTCAATATAAAAACAGAATATTAAATGCTGTCAGAGAAAAGAAACAGATTACCTATAAAGGTAAACCCATCAGGATCACGGCTGACTTCTCCACACAGACCATCAGATCAAGACGAGCTTGGAGCAAAATATTCCAAGCCCTGAAAGAAAATAACCTCCAGCCCAGATTGATGTACCCTGCAAAACTGTCACTAGAAATTAATGGAGAAACAAGATGCTTCCATGACAAAGAGGAACTGGGTGAGTTTGTGACCACCAATCCAACCCTACAGAGAATACTAAAGGACATTCTAGAGAGAGAGAAAAAAATACCAGGGTTTTAGGAACAGTGGCAGAAAGGCCTCAATGAGTGGGGCAGGCAGTAGAATGAAGGAGAAAACTAGACAAACAGGCAGAAAAATAGCATAGCAGAAATGAGGCAGAGAAGGTTGGCTATAATCTCTAACATAGATGGCCTTGATACACTATATTGTTAATAGTGAACCAGGATTTAAAAACCCACATTACTCACAGTACTCTGCTTAGATGTATTGTATTCTGTTCCAGTCATTGTACCTGTACTAGATTTGAGAGTACAAACAGTAACCCCAAAAAATAACAGGATATAGTATGGTAATCATCCTTAATTTCCTATTAACTTAATCTAAAGCTCTGTGAAACCTACACTGTTTTACCATGACTGATCATAATTGAATCTGGTTTGTTGGATCGCTGTTTAGTATTGATAGATTTTATTCAAAGCTGTTATGATTGATAGTGTCAAGTCTGAGAGTATAGGCAACTGCACTTAAGATGACAAGATTAACTAGAATATCCACTCTGGTTTGATGATTACCTGCCTTTGAAGTTTTATATTGTCTACAATGTTTTATTTTTTACTAATATTGTTATGTACTGCTATATTCATTTATACTTCATGATATAGGCAATTCTATTGAGGATAATAAGAAACAATACAGCAATCATTTTAAATCACCTTGTGCTGTGGTTTTGTACAACCTTTTGGTTTCATGTTTTTATAGGAATTTGTTTTGTTTTGTCTTACTAAGTTTTGTTTTTCCCCCTAGTACAGAAAGGATAGAAATACATGTAGAGACTCATGTATGCATAGCCATTTACACTCTCACTGTTTGATGATCTACTTTGTATGCTTTAATTTTGTAACTTGAACAACTAATTCTAAGAGGACAATATGTAATTTATGAACTAGTGATTTCTTATTGTTTATCTTTTTTCTGAAATTCTGTATTATCTCTATCTTCTACATGCTTTTTTCTCTTTAAATAAAAATTAAAAAAATATTTCTCTGAGCATCATGACAAAGATAAGAATATTCAGTTTTGTGACTCTGAATCAATATAGTACTGAAAGTAGTAGCCAGGGAAATTAAGCAAGCGAAACAATTCAGCACATCCAAATTCGAAAGGAAGATGTTTGTCCCTGTTTGCAGAGAAATGATTATATACTACATTTCTATCTCTATCTCTATATATTAGTATAAATTCAGTATATTTGGAAGGTATAAATTCTATATGTAAAAATATGAAAACGAAGACCATTTCTCTACAGTTCACTTACAATTGGTATAAAGTCATAAAATATCTGGGAATAAAATTAACCAAGCATATAAAAGACCTCTGTGTGCTGAAAAATTAAAGACTATATGAACAAATAAAAGCATTCCATGTTCATGGATTGGAAGTGCTAATATTTATAAAATATCTGTATTTTCACAGAAATAGAAAAATAATTCTAAATTCATACAGCAAAAATGATTTGAATAGATAAAGAAATTTTGAATAGAACAAAATGAGAAACATCACATTACCAGATCCAGAACATGCTACAAACTATTGTAATTAAATTTATTGTAATTAAAACAGCATGGCACTCACATAAAAGAATAACATCGACCAGTGGAGCGATATAGGCTAGAAATAAACCCATGCACCTGTCAACTAATATTCAACAAAGGTGCTGAGAACACACAAAGAATAGGGAAAATATGGTTTCTTCAATAAATAGTGATGGGACAGCTGTGTATCCACATGCATAAGGATGAAATTATCTTATAATTTATCTCACACTGTACATAAAAACAAAACTAAGTGAATTAAAGACTTAAGGAGAAGACCTGACATTTAAAAAAGCTGAACTCAGAGGGAACATCTCCATAACATTGTTGTGGGTAATGAATTACTGGCTGTGATCTCAAAAACCGAAGGAATAAAAAGGAAAATAAACAAAGGATTGCACTGAACAAAAAAATTTCTATGCTGCAAAGGAAATAATCAGTGAGTGAAGACACTATCTAGTGAATGGGAAAAATATCTGCAAACCATACATCTGACAAGGGTTTACATCTAAAATGCATAAATGTTCAAACAACCCATAGCAAGAAATAGCCTGATTAAAAAAGAACAAAAGACCTGAATAGAAATTTTTCAAAAAGGACATACAAATGGACAGTAAGTATGTGAAAAATGCCCATATTCACTAATGATAAAGAAATAAATTAAAACTGCAATGAGATCTCTCTCTCTCTCTCTCTCTCTCTCTCTCTCTCTCAGTACTGGGGATTAAACTCATGACCTTGCACTTGCCAGGCAGGCACTTATGCCACTGAACTAAATTCCCAGCCCCTGCAATGAGATATCTCTGAATGGCTACTATCATAAGAATAAAGTGTTGTTGGTCATGTGGAGAAAATGGAACATTTGCACACTGTTGGTGGGAGTGTGAATTAGTACAGTCATTATGGAAAACAATACATTAAAAAAAGTACTATTTTGTGGTCTGGGAATCCCATTACTTGCATTGGAGAGACTTTTATACTCTCATGTTCATTACAGCATTATTCATCATAACTGAGTTAAGGAATCAGACTAAATCTTAATTAACACACTGATGGATAATGAAAATGTAGATGTACACAGAATGGAATATTTGGCCTTTAAGAAAGAAGAAAATCATTTGGGAAAATGTGGATGAATCTTTAGGACATCACGTTAAGTGAAGTGAGTCAGGCATTGAAAGACAAATCTAGTGTTGTTTCTCTTACATGACAAATCTGAAAATTTGAACTCAATAGCAAGGAATAGAATGATCACAAGTGGTGAATAGTGGGGAGACATGGTGGGTCTTGAGAACAGTCTAGTTAAAGGTCACAAAACTTTGGTTGGATTTAGGGAATAAGTTCAAAGTTCTATTGTACTACATGCTGATTGCGGTTAATTACTGTGTGTTGTAGTCCTTAAAACTGGTAAGACAATGGATTTAGAATATTCATGCCACAAAAATGCTAACTGTATGAGGCGATGTATGTATTATTAGCTAGATTTAGCTGCTTCACAATGTATCAAAGCCTTACTCAGTATACCATAAATATATTTATACATATTTATTCATTAAAAAGATACATAAGAAATTTAAAAAATTGTGACATGTCAGGAACCATATGTAGTAGCAATTCCTGAACCTGCTGGATTTGTAATTCTTCTGTCTGCTTAATGATGTTTTTTATAATATACTTCTCTTTTAATTAAAGTGGATTAAAGTTATAAGAAGTTTTGAAGAATCTTGAGACTTCCTTTTAAGGTAATAGAGTTATTTGGAAATATCATTGATATATTTATTTTTTTCTTACTAGATTCAAATTCTTTCTGCTTACTGAAACAGATACCTATTGTAAAATTCAAACATTATAAAATATATATCACAGGAAATAATGGTTTCATAATTTCCACTAAAATTAAATTTAATGTTTATCAAAAAATTTAAAATGTTTCATCATCCATCTCCCCTTGAAAAGGTTCTATCTCAAATTTCCTCATTGTACAAAGGTTAGCAATCCCAAGAGACATAAAATGTCTTGCTCACCGAAAGCTGGTATGATAGATAATTTTGAGTTTGACATTAACCAGAACACAATATGTTCAGACATTTGACTAAACATTTCTGGGTTTGTTTGTGAGGGTGTTTCTGAAAAACATTAGCATTTGTACCCACATATTGAGTAAAACAGATTACCCTCTTCAATATGCATAGACATCATCCATTGGGTTTAGTAGAAAACAAAGGCAGAGGAAGGAAAATTTCACCCTGTCTGAGTGTTTGAATTGGGTCATTAGCCTCTTGCTCTTTCTAGCAATCTATTTGTTTTTTAGGAATGTATATGTATATATACAGGGTGTCTTAGTTATTTTGTCATTGCAGGGAGAAGATACCTGGCACCCACAAGTTGAAGGAGGAAAGGTTTATTTTAGCTCACCGTTTGTAGAGGTTTCAGTCCATAGTCAGATGGATCCAAGGCAGGGTGGCATGGCAGAGGAGAAACAGCTGATGACATGGTGGTGAGAAGCAGACAGGGATCAGGGGGAAAGGAGGGACATATTCTCTCCCTTCTGGGCCATGCCCACAATGACCTATCTTTTTCCATTAGGCTTCTCCTCTTGACATCACACCCATATATAAACCCATCAGTAGACTAATCCAGTAATAAACATCACACACCCATAATCCATTCATCTCCCCAAAGCCCCACAGGTGAGTGCATGAAGCTTTGGGGGACCTTCTAGATACAAGCCATAACATAGGGATGTATTGAAGCTGTTTCTCTGGAGAACTGTGACTAATACAGCTAGGGTAGGTAAGAGTCCTAAAATTTATGAATTCAGTTTATGTCTTTGAAAATGCCCGGCAAAGGTATGTAAGAAATGTGTTTGAAGTGATGAATGAATACTTAATAGTTTAAGAAAACATTCTGATTGTTTTACAGCATCAGACAGGATCTGATCATTATCCCAGGCTCTCTTCATAACAAAAAGCTCTCTTCACAAAAATGAATAGTAAATAAAATGAAAAACCAGTCATTGTATACATTTATTTTGCCTTGGGTGATAATTTACTTATGATAACAGGAATTATAATTTCTGATGAGTCTTTTATAATAATTCTTTGGATTTCTATTTATGTGACAAGTTCCTTGCAAAAATGGGTGGGAAATCAAAAAAAAAAAACTGATCAATTTAGTATAATGACCACATCCTGAAACAGCCTTTAGGTACCCAAGGTTTATTGACCACATCTGCTAGATCTTTACAACTAATAGGTTCAGTTAATCTAAAAAACATCTTGATTAGAGCATAAGGAATAGAGTAATTCTTCTAAACTGTACTTTGCATACAAATCACCTGGGAATCTTTTTAAAATGCAGATATTCAGATTCATAGGTCTGGCATGAGTGTGGAGACTCCGAATTTCTAGAAAGTTCTATGATGGTGAGAAAGCTGTTAGCTTCCAGAGAACTTTAGTATCTGGCCATGGTGTCTGATTTTGTGCTTTTACCTCTGCCCTTCTTGGTACTTTGCCAAAAAGCTTACAAGCTTAGAGTGGAAATCCACATCCTGCAGCATTTAAACCAAGTTAAGGGCTCTTACTATATTGAAACTGCCATTTTCTCCCTCAGTGTATGTGAATAATGGCCTCAATCTCTTTAAATTTGGCTTTGCATATATAAATCCAAAGCTCTGTTTTATCTTGTTTTATGATTATTTTGTGGGTTAAAAATAAAGACTTGGGACTCTATAAAAACATAGATAGCCAAGTCATTTTTTGGAAATATGTTATTTGAAGACAGTTTAATTTAGAGAAAAAAGGAGTAATTTGGTTTAAAATTGATATTATTGGGAACTTGAGTAGTAGTGCCAGTTACCTTTAGGCAGAAATTTATCATTTAAGGGAAATACTTGTACAGACACTAGTGGAGAGAAAAAGATAAACATTTTAACCACAAGGTGGCAGTATGATACATATTATAAAGGAAACCGAAAAGAAATGTTTCAACTAGGTCTCTGAGGAAATGATGGTAAAAATAAATAGCTTCTCCTAATGCAATGGTGTGTAGAGATGGTTTGGCAGAACTACTTATTTGAGGCATTCTTGAATCATCACATTCTGTATTGTAAGTTTTATAAGCTGGGCATTTCTGGTCCTCAGTGAGCATATGCTGAAAGCAATTTTGGATTAAAAACTCCATAGTGGAATAATATTTTTATTTATTTTTGTTCTACTTAACCAACATTTAGGGTCATAAGTCATATGTACCTATTCCTAAGTTGTGAATCCTAAAAATTTTGTAAAGTCTTCAATGCCACATGACATGACTAAGCTGCTATTTTGTATAAAGAATACATTTACTGAAAAATTTGAGAAGTTTACTGTTCTATTCTTGTGCACTGCATTTTTTTAAATTTTGAAAATATGACTCTTGTTCTTTAGACTCTTTATGTTCCTGAGGAAGGCAATGGCTTTGTTTACTAAAAATCAGACTGTGCTATGTGAGTGCCCTGCTGACAAAGCACTGGAAATCTGAAGGTTCAGTCTACCTAAGCAGTGTTCAACAGAAAGGGAGACACATACTGCAGAAGTCATGAAGGTATCTCAATGAACAAGGCTTTGTTCTCCTTTTGGAAAAAGACTGGCAGCATCTTGGTGGAGGACGTTAGTAAGGGTGCTGTGAAGGACAAGCAGATAAGGGTTACGTTATTCAATGTCTGGTCTAGTTTTAAAAACTACTTCATGAGGCAAAAGTTTGTGATGCATATATGCAAACTTGAAAACATCTTAACATGCTGGCTGTAAGACAAAATTCTTGGTATCTAATTGGGGATGAAAAAGGAAAAATGTTCTGGTTGGAGTAATGGGTGAATTGTTTTTTCCTATTACTGCCATCAGCAAGATTTCTGATTGTCAAACCTGGGGCTGGGAACCATCTAGGATGAGGCTGAGGCCAGAAAGCCTAGGAATGGTACCTGTGGAGGTATGTCTGGCACAAAGCAATGCAGAGGCCACTTCTGTTTGTTTTAGACTCTGCTGAATCATTGGGAAGCACTAGGTAAATTATATATGTCTAAAGCTTAGTAAGAGTCCCTTGAAATCAGTATTTGGAAAAGAGGGAGTAATCTTTGAATACCAGTGATTTTGGGCTTATGAAGTCTGTCATACTAGGGTGCTCTTTCCACTATTCTATGTGAGTCTTGGAGCACTCTTTAAAATAGCTCAAGCAACAATCCTAATCAATGCTTACTTTAGGATGCTTACTGACAGAATTAATTAAAAAAGAGAAAAAATTGACATTGATTTAACAAACATTCCAGGGAGTATGTAGTATCATATTCAGAACTCGTGTTACAATTTTATGCTGGTATAAACTTGAAACTACTGACAAGGATGGAGAGTTGTTAAAACCAGAGTATGTTATTTTGCAGAGATGTAGTGCTTAATGAAGCAATGAAGATACTAAAACTTAAACTACATTTGCATACAAACCATGAAAATGTAAGTACCAGACTATACGAGAGATCATACCTCTGACTAAAATGATTATTAACATTTAGTAGTTTACTATTATTGTCAAATTCAGAAAGTTGTGTCTTTTCTTGAACAAACAAAAGTAAAAAAAAAACCCAAGCAAACAAATAAACCTCAAATTTATGATAAAGTTTGTTTTGTCAACTTTAAATTGGGTTGAAAAATAAATAATACATCTTTTACTGTTTTCGTTCTTCCATTTAGCTAATAAGGCTAAACTATTAATTTAAAAATAGGATTAAAATTAAAAAATCTTGTGATGGCAGTGTTATATACCATCCTTTATAGTACCTACATGACACATCAACAAGTGCATTGCATCCTTTTCATTTAGCCTTTTACTGCAATGGACAATGACATGATTTGGAATAGCAGCAGATTCCCTCTTACGTCTGTAATCACTCACATGGACAAGCAGCATCATATCCAGTGACTAAGGGAACTCATGTCATGGCAGGAACATGAGTCAGTACAAAGAAACATTTCTTGGGTTTTCCATTTGGAAAAGCTTATTACATTCAGAAATGTTAAAAATCAATGAAATAATCATGTAGCATTTGCACAAAGCAGAATAATGTATGACATGGGTGCAACAATCAGAGAAGTGTAAGCAAATTCAGAGATTGTTTCTAGACAGGGAAATAACAGTGATCATAGGAACATGGAACACCAAGAAGTTGTTTTCCTAACAATGATACAAAAGCACTAAGGTTAGGAACAGCTGAACCAGGTATGGGCTTAATTCATTTTGACGTTAATTCAGATACAGCTCAGTTACCTATAAAATTTAAAATTTCCTTTTTACCTACAGTTTCTGAGACAGTTTGTTTAGGCTTTGGATTGGATAAGCCAGGTGTAATAACAGTGAGAGTTTTTATTAATACTGATTATACTGGAGGCTGTCTTCCCATTACATAACCAGGGTATGAATATCTTTAGATGGGAAGCAGATACCACCCCAGTCTGTAGACTTAGAAAGGGGATGGGAAATCCTATGCTGGGTCTGTGGATGAGCAGGTCCCAAGTCACATTGGTCTTCCTGATGGGGATCTGAGGAATAGAGGGCTGGAGTTAGAGGCCCTTGCAACACAAAATAGATGGAAAGATTGGGTAGAGGCCTTTCTGAAATCTAAACACAGGGCTGGAGATAGAGCTCAGTGGCACAGCACCTGCTTGGCAAAAGTGAGTTCCTGAGTTTGATTACTGATTATCTCCCAAAAGAAAGGAATATGAAGAAAACAATGAGCTTGTTTGCTATTTTTAAAAATTTATTTTAAAGAGAATAAAATCAAGCCAAACAAAACAGAATAAAGCAAATCAGAACAGAACAATGCAAGTGATATGGGACTTCAAAACAAGACAACAGGAAATCAACAATGGCTACCAAATGTCTCTTGTTTTGTTCAAAATAGCTGTCCATACCTTCACACATAGTGAAATTAAACAAAACAAAGCCATAAAATCAATCAAAACAAAAGAATGAAAGCATTATAGGATTTCAAGAGAATAGTAAATCAGTAATGGTTACCATAATACAATCCATTATCTTCAAAATAGCTGCCCATATCATCAAAGACAGTAAAATCTAATAAGACAAGATGGAATAAAATCAAACCTAACAAAATTATGAGAATGATACAAGAATTCAAAACAAGATAATTGGAAATTAGCAATAGTTACTTACCACTTTCCCTTTTTAGGCATTTCTTATTAAAAATAATAAGTTTTATAAAACTTTTTGGATCCTGCTAATTCCTTCAGTTTTTTTATGCTAGAGAGATAACTTGGTGTTTACTTATATGAGTCCAAACTATTTCATTGAACTATTTCACCTATTAGTGTGATCTCCAGTTGCATCCATTTACCTCAAGATTATCTTACTTTATTGCTGTGTAGCTTTCTATTGTATGAAAATACCATATCTTTAAAAAAATTTCATTTAAAGAGAGAAAAAAAAGCAAAACAGAAAAACAGGGAAGAAACAATACAGAATTTCAAAGAAAAAAATAAACAGTAAGAAATCACTAGTTGATAAGTCACATAATGTCTTCTAGGTATAGTTGTTCAAGTTACAAAATTAAAGCATACAAGGTGGACATTCAAACAGTGAGGCTGCAAACAGTTCTGTTCAATGATACAACAGAAACTTAGCAACATGGTTATCAATCCTAAACACTTAAACATACATGCAGTTATATCCTTGGAGCGCTTTCTTTTCCTCCTTTTGCTTTTCAAGTCCATTATCTGTTTAGTTATACCGTGTTTCAGCTTGCTCAGTACCTTACTGATCTGGTTTGTTGTTATTTACTTTTTATTTATTTATTTATTTATTTATTTTAATTTTTTATTATTTTGAAGGTAGCAAAATACAACAGAACAAGATGGAACAAAGCCAACTGAGACAGTGCAGTGAAATTGGTACAGAAACCCTCAACAGGTTACTGGCATAACAGTAAGAAGTACCATAGTATATCCCGTTATCTTCACAACAGTTATTCTTTCAATTAGGTATAGCCAAATCAAAGGAAATACAGGACATTCTAGAACTTATCAAAACAGAGCATTGAATAGAGCAATACCATTAATCAGAACAAAGCAAAATAGTGATAATAATATTTGCCTTCAAAGAGATGGTAGAAGGAAATCCCCCCTATTTACTACATTGCATATGGTCAACCTCTCAAGAGATGTCTAGATCTCTGGTTCTCACTTGCTAACTGGGGGGAGGGGGGGAAGTTTGATTCTTAGCCTGTTCTCCAGTAGGCTCCTGGGAGCCACTGAGTGATTCTTCTCCTGCCTCATGCCAGGGGTGCTTACCAAGAGGGTGGGCAAATTACCTTTCTGTGCTGTGCCTTGAGTCCCCATGGTTGGAGTTCTGGGGCTGCTGGCTCTCCTCCCAGCTTAGGTCAGGGGCTCCTACTGAGAGGGCAGGCAAACTGCCTTTGTGTGCTGCACCCTGAATCCCTCTATATCTGTCTTATCCATTGTGCTGTTGATGGGCAAGTTACCCTTACTATTTTATGATCTCCTGTCATGTGGAACAATTGTTTTGTCTCCTTTAATTTTTAGTCTATGAATTTCCTTTCGAGTTAAATGTGTTTCTTGAATACAGTGTATTGATGGATCTTTTTTATTGATCCACTCTCCTTGTGTGTCTTTTATTGGTGAATCGAGGCCATCTACATTAATGGTTACAACTGGCATGCACTGGCTCATCTCTGCCATGCTATCCTCTTGCTGTTGGCCCTCCACTTTTCCCCTTCATTCAATTGTCTATCCTGTTTGGTGGTCCTCCTCCGCTGCAGTTCCTGAAATCATGGTCATCTTTATCTTTCTCTAGAATATCTTTCAACATTCTCTGAAGGGTTGGTTTGGTGGTCATGAATTCCTTCAGTTTTTTATTATGGAAGTATCTTATTTTTCCATCAATTTTGAAAGATAGTTTTGCAGGGTGCATCCATCTGGGTTGGAAGTTGTTTTCTTTCAGGACTTGAAACATTTCACTCCAAATTCTTCTTGACTTGATGATTTGTGTTGAGAAATTTGCCATGATTCTGATGGGTTTTCCTTTATAGGTGATCTGTTTCTTTTCTCTGACAGCTTTTAATATTCTGTTCTTATGCAGAATTTCTGGGATCTTGATTATTATATATCTAGGTGTAGATTTATTTTGATTATGGCTAGTTGGAGTTCTATATGTCTTCTTATCTGTATACCAGATCCTTTTCCCATGTTTGGGAAGTTTTCTTCTATTACTTCTGTAAATAGTCTTTTTATGTCATTTCTGTTGACTGCTGATTTTTCACTGATACCTATTGCTCTTTAATTATTTTTCTTTGTGCAATCTTGCAGCCATTGAATTGTTATTTTCTCATTCCTTGTTATTGTTAAGAAATCTTCCCTTTCATGATGGCTAGCTGCCATCCTGTCTTCAGGGTCTAAAAGTCTGTCTTCAGTCTCTTTCCATCAGTTTTGCCAGCTTTCAGTGGAATTTTTAATTTTCTGGATATCTCTTTCAGCCTGTTTCAGTTATCATAGTTCTTTCTTGTACTGTTCATTCAAGATTTCAGTCATTTTCCAGTGCTCCTCTTTTTGTATCTGTGTTTTCTTTAGATATTGTCAGCAATTCTCACATTATGTTTGTGATTTATTCTTTTACTTGAGATATTATTTCTGATTTGAGTACTTTTATGGTCTCATAAAAGTTGTTTCTTTATTTCAGTTGATATCGTATCAGACTTTTCAGGTGTGTGACTTCCATTTTATTCCACATCTATGCTTCCTAGACTTGTTCTGTGTGGACTAGAGGGCTAAGATTGCCTTTTGCTCCTCTGTCTTGAGATTTTCCTACGTTCCTCGTAACAATCCAGTTGTGGGGTCCCAGACACTTCCCATGTTCACTGCTTCTCTAAGATGTAGGGGAATGGGCCAGCCACCTGGGTATCTCTGAACTCATGTTCCCAGGGAAGTAGCAGGGCATGCAGCGGGCTTTTCCATACCCATACAGCTACAGTGAGGATTCCCCTTGGCCAGGCGTATGTGGCAGTAGGACTACTTTTTCTCTCAGTCTGCATATCTACACCAGGATTCCCCTGATGATGGTAGGCACACAGGGGTGTGTTAGTCTGATTCTCCCAGTGGATACTGCTTGCCCGATGGAAGCAAAGGTCTCCAATGGTGGCTTGTGGGTGCACAGGGTGTATCTGGTTGTTTCTCCCTGCCCATGCTGGTTACTTAAGGGAAGCAAACTTTCCAGTGGCAATGATGGGCATACAGGGATGTGTCCACACTGGCTGCCTACAGGAAGCAAGCTTTCTCATGGCAGCAGCAGCATGCATGGATGAAACCTATGCTTGTTTTCTAACTTAGATGGAAGGAATGCCCTGCCCTGATTGTTAGTTTCTTTGTTGGATTCATGTTTCTCTTCTTTATTTTGTTGAGAAAGAGGAAAAATACTTTATTCTTGTTGAGTCTACAGTAACAATGTGTAAGACATAAATTAATTGCTCAAGTTAGAAATGTGAAAAATAATAAATGCATAGTATTGAATAAAATTTTCATCCAATAGGTATTTTTTTGCTCAGCATAATGCTTTTGAGAAACATCCACAATTTGTTCAGGAGTTTGTTTCTTTTTACTACTGAATAATATTTCATTATCTGAATATTAATTGATGATTCACAATCAGAATATTTATTCATTTATTCCTCTGTGATGTACCTTGGGTTTTTTTTAGTTTCTGGCTATTGAGAATACATGCAGCTAACTGAAATAGTCAATGGGGTTAAAGACAATCCAAACAAAAAGTTGACTGAATTAAAGAAAACAATGCAAGATGTGAATAAACATTTTTTAAAAAAGAACTAAAGATTATGAAAAGGAATTAAGCAGAAATCCTTGCTATGATAAGTTCAATTGAAAGAGTAGCAGATATGAGTAATCCAAAAAGAGAATGTCAGAATGTGAAGACAGGTTGGTGTGTTAGATAATGTATTTGATGGCACTGTAAGAAGAATAAGATGATATAGAAAATGGATTCAACAGCCACTAGATGACTAAATACAAAGCAAAGCAAAAGGGTAAGAATTACAGAAGTTAAGGAAAGGATAGAAGATGATATAAAAGGTATAAAAATTTATTTTCAACACCATAACAGAAAAATTTCCAAATCTAGAGAAAAAATTCATTATTCAGGTAAATGAAGGGTGTAGAAGCCCAAATTGCTATGACCAGAAAAGAACTTCTCCATGATGCATCATAGTCAAAATCTCAGAAATCTAACATAAAGAGAAAATACCAAAGACTAGTAGAGAAAAACATCAAGTAACTTAGACAATCAGTGTATCAGTCAGTGCTTTCTAGAAAAACTGATTTAATGTAGGATATACAAACATGTAAAAATTTACAAGGTTGCCTTACAATGGTCATCCATAGAGTCTGGTGTGGAAGAGTGCAGAAAGCCAGCCTGTAAGCTGAGATCCAAAGGGTCCAGTCAAAGGCCTGGAGCTCAGTGTGGTTGCCTGTGAGAGGCCACATCGAGAGGCTGCAGAGTCTGTGCTGGAAACGTGAGACAACATCTAAAGTGAAGACTAGTGCTCCTCTAAAGAAACAGAAACAAGCCTTCCTCTTTGTTTCTATTTATATCATTTTTGCAACAATTCTCTCTAGGATGGGTCTTCCATGCCCAGAACTATGCTGGTCCAATTTAGTTGGATATTCCTTGCTCAAGTTGACAAAGTCAATTAATTGCCAAATCAGAATATCAGTTTTCTGAACAAAAACTAAAGGTCAGAATAGCTTGGAACAAAATTTTCAAGCACCGAAAGGGAACATTTTCCAGTCAAGAGTACTACATCCTTTGCAATATGATGAAAAAAATTTTCTTTGATAAAAAGATTTAAGGAAAAAGTGAAAGAATTGGTATTAGAAAAATAATGCAATGACAGAATAAAATTAATACTTTTCATTAATGACACTCTTAACTTTTCAATCAAAAGACATATGTTGGCAGTTTGGGTTAAAAACTAAAACTCAATTACATATTGCCTGCAAGAAGCACACTTTATTCACAAGAAGCACATAGACTGAAAATTAAGAGATGAAAAAATGATACAAGATGTAATAGGATCCCAAGGACAAGCAGAGATAGCAACCCTATTTACAGACAAACTATAATTCAGGCCAAAATCAATCAGCAGAAAAAGAAAATGTCACTAACTATTGGAAAAGGGAACAATTCAACTGGAAGAGACTATTGCAAGTATAGCAAAATAAATAATATATTAAAAAACCAAAGGTAATAAATACTTATGGCTCAAAAAGAAAACAGAGCAAAACAACCCCCTCTGAAATTACATCTTATTCCACTAAGAATGAATATTATGAAAGACTTGATAAATAATCACTATGAAAGTTAGTATGTAGATTTCTAAAAAAATAAAAACAAACAAACAAACAAAATCAAAAAACAACTCTCCCACTTAATGCAGTTGTATCTCTTCCAGGTATCTTCCCAAAAGAGTTAAATTAACCATATTGCAATGTCATATACATACTGATGTTTATAGCAGCACAATTCACAATACCTAAATTATGAAAAGCTTCAATGTCTATCAACAGATACACAGAAAAGAAAGGTACAGACACAATGAATAATTACTCAGCCATGAAAAGGGTTTTACTCATTTGTAGGAAAAGAGACTATAATTCATATGAAATAAATTAGATACAGAAGGCTAAATATTTCAAGGTTCTCTTGTATGAGAAACCTGAAATTTAAATAATTTAGAGAGCAAAATAAATGTTAGGAAACAGGGAAACAGACTTTGCAGAGATGGGAAGGGGCTTTGGTAAAGAGGGTAGAAGTTTTCAGTTTTTCATTGCTGATACATGATACCTGATACCCACAATTTAAGGAGGACAGATTTATTTTGGCTCACATTTCATTTCAGGTTTGGCCACTTCACAAGAAGAAATAGCATGGTGCAGGGCATGATGATGGAGAAGCTCCCCAGTTCATGGTGGGGGGGGGAGTAGAGAGTGAAGGGAGGAGCCAGGGAGGGAGAGACACCCTTCTAGGCCTTGTACCCAGTAGCTCACCTATTCCAACAAGGCCTCATCTCTGAACAGCACATGCAGCTAGAAACTTGTCAGTGGACGAATACATCCATGAGTATAGCCATCTGTGCTCAAATTATCTTCCCAAACTCCCACCTATGATGGTTATAAGGACTGGGGGGGACATCAAAGATATAAACCATAACAAGAGGATAGGAAAGTAAAGGGGATCAAAATGAATAGGGATACCATTATGTATATGTACCAGTTCATCAAGATGATTAAATTTATTATGTATCATGAACACACACTAAAAGAAAAACAGCATAGATAACCAGGTGCATTAGCATGCACCTGTAATTCCAGTTACTTGGGAGGCTGAGAGGGAGAGTCACAAGCTTGAGGCAAAGCTGGGCAATTTAGAGTAGATCCTAGCTCAAAATAAACTGAGAAGGGGTGAATGTGTATGGGATGTAGCCTAGTGGCAGACTGCTGCCCCTCACTCATGAGGCCTGAGCTCCAACTTCACTACTACTACTACTGCAACTACTATAAGCCCTAGGACATTTGTGTATAGATCCATGTGTGGATATATTTAAAATTTTCCTAGATAAATGCCTAGGAGTAGAATTCCTTGGATCTCTGGTGAATATTTGTCTAAATTCTGTGTTAAAAATTCAGGCAGGGCCAAGAATTTGGCTCAGAGGCTCAAGCACTTGCCTGGTAAGTGCAAGGTTGTAAGTTTGATCCCCAGTACAAAAACAAACAAACAAACAAACAAACAAAAAAAACAACTCAGGCAATGTTTTTATTTTATGGAGAAACCTTTATAATTTGTCTACTTTTCATTGTGATCATAGTTTTGTAATCAAGCAACTTCTGTTTTGAAGTGAAGACCCAAATGTGGTTACTATGTTTATTGCCAGTAATGCTGGCATATAAATTTATAAGTGATATTCAAAGGAGAGAAACCTTGTGTCTAGATGATATGTCACTCATGAGGCTGCTGGGAGGATTACAATGAGCTGCGATTTGGAAAATGCTTAGCACAGTGCCTGCACATAGATCCTGTTCAATGAATATCATTATAACTATTATCTGGATTTATTAATAAACTAGGATGAGAAAGATATGACCCAGAAGCTGTAGAAATTAAAGTATGTGTTTTTTTGTGATACTGTAGTTATCTTTTCTGGAAAACTTATAATTAGAGTAGCTTATTTATTTACATTTTTGGCTAATTATGTATCTTCCTTTACACTAAATACATGAAAGCTAGTTCAGGGGATGAAAACCCAGAAAAAGACAGAATCTAATAACATTCCAAACTGCAAAATGAGAAAATAAAATAAGACAAAAATCACAAAATTATAATAATTTAAGGCTGCGTGTACTTTTGTAGATTTCCCAGCAGTGACTTCCCCTAACTTTCTACAATAAGATAATTTTTGTTATAAACTCTGATCACTTTTTAACTTTGCTAGGTCATCTTTGGAGCTTAACTCTTTAGTGAAAGAATCACACTAGAAGCTTACAGTGAAACTTGCTTGTCTTTTTATAAAATGCAGTAATATTTATGAGTCTTTAATCTGTGGTGCCATTGTTAAATCCAAAGGTGAAGCAAAAGTATTCAGATTTATAAAGAAGTCGCATTTCAAAACAAAGGGAAACCCTTGTTTGGTGGATGCTTTACTCAGAACTATAAATTGCTTAGCTTCATTCCTCAGCAAGGTTTGTGAGATCCTAATGCAGATCTACAGACTCAGGATATCCAAGCAACCATGGGCAAGCTCCATTCCCAATCAAAAGAATTAGTGGGACACCACATTTTCAGAAGTGCTAAAGAATTTCTTGTGTAATTTGCTTTTGTTTTTGATGAGAAATCAACTTGGCATTAAGCTGTGTTGGTAGTGATAGGTATAGTAACTCTGTCCAAAATGCAGCTGAATGAAGTTTGAAAGAACCTCAGTAGTTAACGGCCTCATTAAGCAAGTGCTGCTTGAGAAAATGTTTGTTTCTGTAGTGAACCTTACTGAAGATTGCCAGTTGGTAAAGTGCTAAGAAACTTGGAAGCCAACAGCCAGGGATTGGTTTGATACATTCACAGAGACCCAAGGAAGAGATGTCACCTCGTGAGTTAAGATTCTGGATCTGAAATGAAAGAGGCATGGTAGACCTTCGTAAGTGGAAAATAATGTCAAACAAGAGTATGTGAGGTAGTGTAAATCTTTTTAAGGCTGTGATGGTGGTTTTGGTACTACTTTGTTACCATTTGTCAGGTATACATTTGGCTATCTGTGAACTTTATTTCTTTGTGCTTATCAATGTGAAACTCAAACATTTCCCTTTGTGCCATTTAAAAACCAATACTACAAAATACAGAAAAAGGAAGAAAGATCAAGGTTTTATAGGCCTTGAAAATCCCACTGGATTCCACTAATTTGCTTCATGTTTTTTCATTCACATCTTTTAACATCAGCAGTAGGATTCATCTTTCACAAAGAGTCTCCTAACAAAAATGTTCACACAGCATAATGTGCATGTTCTTTAGACCCGTGCTTTTTGTCCTGGCTTCTAGATACCCTAAGGAAGGTGTAGGACGTGTCAGATGCTGTGGTGGAAGTCTGAGCACATTTTTCTCAGTGACGTGGTAGAGGGCATGGTAGACAGTACAAAGAGAAGACAGCTAAGTCCTTGCTACTCTGTGAGCACACTTCTTCACAGTGTGATTTTGTCGCTCCTCGTCTGCTGAGGTAGAGTGTATTATCTTCTCCTTACATTATGCTTAGGCCCAGTGGCTGACTTTGACCAGCAATCTGCAGCATGAGTGACTTCTTCTGATTTTTGAGTTTCTCCTCAAGTCTTTACAGTGCTCATCCTCACAGTAAGTACTATATTATGAGGAAGCCTGGACCAGTCGCCTTGAGGATAAAAGATCAAAGGGGAGGCTAAATTCTAGATGGCAGTCAGCACCCATTGAAGACCCATGCAGCTCTACCTGGGCCTCCAGAAGTCTGAAGTCTGCAGCTACATGAATGATTCCAGCTAGCTCAGCCCAAAGGACTGACCCATAGACTCATGAGCAAACATACAGTAGTTTGTCACTAAATTTGGTGTGGTTTGTTACACAGTAACAGATAAGGTGGATGCAGGGTGGAGTAGAAGGCAATACTTACTTTAATTTTTTCTTTTCTTTTCTTTGAATTTAAGGTCTTTGCCCTGAACTACTTCCCCAGCCTCTCCTTTTTTGTTTTGAGGCAGAGGCTCATTGAGTTGCTAAATTGCCCCAGTGGAACTCTAACTTGTAATCCTCCTTCCCAGAGGCTTCATTTTTAAAGGAAATGTTTTGAAGAAACATTGATTGGATCTCTTAGATCGTCCTCGGAATAGTTACCCTCTCATCTATCAGTTGCAGACACTGCGCTGAAATAAGAGAGGGACAAAAGCACTTTGACTACAGCTCTGAAACTTGGCTGTCTTGCTGCTCATCTCCTCCATGATTAAAGCTGCTTGGAGTTTTCTAGTTTCCAATCTTAAGATTCCTACAATTCTTAGTTTCTGTATTTTTTAGTCTTTGTTAAGAAACATTAGATGAAAAATTACCCTCCAGACTATAAAGTTTTCCCCCTCCTACATTCATTGAAGTACAAATGATAGGAACACGCTATAACTATTTCTAATTAACTTAAGGATAAAACAACAATTCAAATTATTTCAGTTCAAGTGAAATCTGTTGGTATATTTACACTTTACCAATCCACACATCTATACATCTGCTGTCAGAATCTCCTCAATTTTAATTCTCTTAGATGGCTACACCAAAGTGTTACCAGGAAGCCTGCTTCTAAAGAGACTTGCCAAATAAACTACTGGATTCTGGGTTGTTCACCTCACTGCCCACATTAGATTTCAGGATCTTTTTGTCTCAAACAAAGAACTAGACAACATAAATAAAAAGCAATGCCAAAGTTTATTTGAAAAAGTACAAGTGAAGAGTGGGGGAGAAACTGGCTCAGCAGAGTGATCATAGGCTGACTACAGTGACATCCTGGAGAAAGCAGGGCAGGAGACTGTAGAAACAGGAGCAGGATCCTCATGGAGTTTGTGTATTTATGTGTTACCCAGATCTTGAGTAAACCCTAGAGAACTGCTACATATGGGTCCTGAGAGGTGGTGCTAGGATCCCACACCTCAGGCTGATGTCAGATCCTATTGAAAAATTGCTCCTGTTCTTGGGAGAAGTCCACGAACAGGGCTTTGAGAACTCTTCTGCACATGTGTCTGGGATCTTGCAAATTAACCGGGCATGACTATATCCCCAGCCAGCTTTGCCACATCCTAATCTAGCTCATGCCTGTCCTTGCAGCCATATGCCTTAACCTCCCTGCTGGTGAAGGAGGGATACAGGCTGTACAGATTTGGGTATGGCTGGCAACACAACACCCAACACTGAACAGATGATGTCTGTGGGACATCTGGGCTCTTGGAATCCATGCTGTGTCATGAGGAAGCCTGGACTAGCCTTACTGAAGATGAAAGAACAAAGAAAGTATGAAGCCCAGATTAAAGCCAGCACCAGCATCAGGCAAGCATGTATGTAGAAAAGTACATAACACACAACACAGGAAGTCTTCAGGTTGCACTGTAAGGCAGAATGAATAACTAGGAGCTGTGCAAGTATGCTTTGTATTAACCAGAGTGGAGGGGTCTCCAGGTCACTCAAGAGTATGTGGTGGGCTTGTTTGAGTAAATCCACAGACAAAGAATTGACACTGGTTACTTAAGTATAAGCAGGAGTTGCACTTGGTCTGTTTGATAAAGAGGGTGATTTGCCCAGATGACCTTATTTGTAGGAGCAGGGTGGAAAGGAAAACTTGTGGTTAGGTCATTTAAGTCTTTCCAGTTTCATAGCATTTAGTATTGGTCATTATTTTTAATCCTTATGCCATACCATCCAACAAGGATTTAATAGGAACTACTATGTGCTAGGCAGTGTGCTAGAAGCTGAGGATGATTAAGGCACATAATTACCTGTACATTAGAAGGACATGGTACAAAGTACATGGAACAACATGTAATAAGTGAGTGCTAAATGGACTGTAGTGGAAGTGTAAATAGAGGACCCAATGAAACAATATTATCCAGGTAATATATAATGTGATAGTCTCTCAGCAGAGTACTTGTCTCTCTCTCTCTCTCTCTCTCTCTCTCTCTCTCTCTCTCTCTCTCTCTGTCTCCCTCTTGCTGTCTTCTAAATAAGGAAAATCATATTGTAAGTTCTGTTGGAAAACATTTCATACAGTCATCTCTCTATGTCTGTGATATCTATAGATTCAAACCAGCTCTGGATAGAAAATATCTAGAAAGTCTTGTAAATGGACTAAATATATACAGACCTTCCTCTTGTCATCATTCCCTAAGTAATATAGTATAACAAGTGTTTATATAGCATTTATGTTGTATTATCTCTATAAGAAATATAGAGATGACTCAAAGTATATGGAAGGATGTGCACAGGTTATACATATAAATATGATGCCATTTTGTATGAGCCTTGGGCATCCATAAATGTTGGTATCTGAGGGAAATCCTGGTACCAATCCTTTGCAGATGCTGAAGGATGACTGATTTTTTTTTGCCAAGGTTATATTGTATACCCTTACTTGTATCATCAGACTCTACTTTGGAGATTTTTTTTTATTTAAAGAGAAAAAAAAAACAGGAAAAAGGTAGAAATATTACAGAATTTCAAGAAAAGAAGATAAATAGTAAGAAATCACTAGTTGATGCATTACATATTGTTCTTTTAGAAATAGTTATGCAAGTTACAGGATTAAAGCACATAAAGTGGACACTCAAGCAGTGAGAGTGCAAACAGATCTGTTCAACAATCCAACAAGAACCTAGAAATATGGTCATCAATCCCACACATCTAAACAGACATGCAGCTATATCTTTTATAGTGCTTCCTATTTCCTCTTTTTTTACAATAGCAATTATACATTTTTAAAATTTTATTTAAACAAAAATAAAGGTAGCAACAATACAGAATTCTAAAAGAAAGAAAGAAAAAGGAGAATGAGAAAAAGCTCCATTAAGAAATCAGTAATTTATAAATTACATACTGTCATCCTGGATGTAGTTGTTCAAGTTACAAAGTTAAAGGGTACATAGTAACTATTCAAACAGTCGGACTACAAACAGTTCTGCTCAAAGATCCAACAAAGATTCAGCAATATGGTCATCTATTTTACACACTCAAACATACATGCAGTTATATCCCTTAGAGCACTTTCTTTTCCTCTCTTTTTTACAATAGCAATTACACATTTTGGTTTTATTACTCTTGTAGTTCTTATTTATTTTTTACACTAGAGACCCAATATGATATTTATAAATATGGTTATTATTTATTTCACTAATGAGGATAGCCTCAAGTTGTCTCCATTTGCCTATGAATGCCTCAAGGTCATCCTTTTTTATAGCTGAGTAATATTCCATTGTATAAAAATGCCACATCTTTTTCATCCACTCTGCAGTTGATGGGCATCTTGGTTGTTTCCAAGATTTAGCTATCAAAAATTGTGCAGCTATGAACATGGGTGCACATATATCACTGTGATATATACTTGTCAGTTCTTTGGGGATAATGCCCAGCAGGGAGATAGCTGGATTGAATGGGGCTTCCAATCCTCATCTTCTGAGAATTCTCCATATGGATTTCGATAATGGTTGCACCAGTCTACATTCCCATCAACAGTGGAGCAGTGTTCCTTTTTCCCCGCCGCCTCGCCAACATTTTTTATCAGGTGATTTCTTGATGGCAGCTATTCTTTCGGGAGTAAGGTGGAATCTCAATGCTGTTTTAATTTGCATTTCTCGAATGACCAGTGATGGCAAACATTTCTTCATGTATTTATTTGCCATTTGTATATCTTCCTCTGAGAACTGTGTGTTCATCTCAGATGCTCATTTTTGGAGAGGGTCTTTGAATTTGGGGGGCTTGATGTTTTTCAATTCTTTATATATTCTGGACACAAGTCCTTTGTCTGAGGGGTTGCTGGTTAAGATTTTTTCCCACTTTGTTGGTTTTCTTTTCACTCTGTTGGTGATTTCCTTTGAAGTGCAGAAACTTTTCAATAATGTGAGATCCCATTTGTTGATTCTTTGAAGTGTTTCCTTTGCAGTTTGTGTTTTGTTCATGAATTCTCTACCTACCCCTATGTCTCCAAGACTTCTACCTACCTTGTCTTCCAGTAGATTTAGTGTTTCTGTTTTAATATTGAGGTCTTTGATCCATTTAGACTTTAGTTTTGTGCATAGTGATATGCATGGATCTAGTTCCAGTCTTCGGCATGTAGAGAGCCAATTTTTCCAACACCATTTATTAAAGAGACTATCCTTCTTCCAGTGGACATATTTAGCCCCTTTATCAAATATCAGGTGGCTGAGTGTCTTTGTAGTTGTGCTTGCATCTTCTAATCTGTTCCATTGATTCTCAGGTCTACTTCTTTGCCAGTATCAAGCTGATTTTATCACTGTGGCTTTATCGTACTGTTTCAAGTCAGGAATTGAGATGCCTCCTGCCTTGCTTTTGTTGCCTAGAAATGGCTTTGCTATTCTAGGTTTCTTCTGTTTCCAAATGAATTTTAGGAGTGTTTTCTCTAGATCTGTGAGGTATTCAATGGTACTTTGATTGGGATTATGTTAAATCTGTATAACAGTTTTGGGAGTATAGCCATTTTCACAATGTTGGTTCTTCCTAACCAAGAGCAAGCAATGTCCTTCCATTTTCTAATAGCCTCTTCAATCTCCTTTTTCAGCATAGTATAATTTTAAGCATATAGGTCTTTTACATTTTTAGTTAGGTTGATTCCTAAGTATTTCATTTTTTTACATGTTATTATAAAGGGCAATATTTCCATAATTTCTCTCTCAGGGAGTTTTTTGTTTGTGTACAGGAATGCTATTGATTTCTGAGCACTGACTTTGTATCCAGCTACACTGCTGAACTTGTTTAGTACCTCTAGTAGTCTTTTAATGGAGTTTTTGGGGACTTCTATATAGAGCATCATGTCATCTGCAAATAGTGATAATTTAACTTCTTCCTTTGCCATCTTTACTCCTTTTTATTTCTCTCTTGTCTGAGTGCCCTGGCTAGTGTTTCCAGAACTATGTTGAAAAGGAGTGGTGATAGTGGACTTCCTTGTCTTGTTCCTGAATTTAAAGTGAAAGCTTTCAGTTTTTGTCCATTTAGTATAATGTTGACTGTTGGTTTGTCATAGATGGCCTTTATAAGGTTGAGGTAGACACCATGTATTCCGAGTTTCTGAAGGGTTTTTATCATGAACATGTATTGGACTTTGTCAAAAGCTTTTTCTGCATCTATTGAGATGACCATGTGGTTTTTGTTTTTGGCTCTGTTGATGTGGTGTATTACATTTATTGATTTGTGTATGTTAAACCATCCCTGCATTCCTGGAATGAACCCCACTTGGTCATGATGTATAATCTTCTTGATGATTTACTGCATTCTATTTGCCAGTATTTTGTTGAGAATCTTTGCATCAATGTTCATTAGTGAGATTGGCCTATAGTTGTCTTTTTTGGTTGGATCTTTCTCTGGTTTTGGTTATCAGAGTAATACTTGCCTCCAGGAGCGATTTAGGGAAGATTGCTTTTTTCTCAATTTCATTGAAGAGTTTAAGGAGTACTGGCATCAAATCTTCTCTAAATTTCTTGTAGAATGCAGCTGTGAATCCATCAGGACCTGGACTTTTCTTTGTTGGTAAGGTTTTAATTACATTTTCAATTTCAATAGCTGATTTTGGGTTGTTCAAAATTGCTATATCTTCTTGGTTGAGCTTTGGTAGTTCATATGTTTCTAGAAATCTGTCCATTTCCTCTGTTTTCCACACTATGTGAGTAGAGATTTTCAAAGTAGGTATTCATGATCTTTTGAATTTCCATGGGATCTTTAGTAATTTCTCCCTTTTCAGTTTTTATTACATGAATTTGGGTTTTTTCATTTCTTTCTCTTGATAAGGTTAGCTAGGGGTTTGTCAGTTTTGTTTATTCTCTCAAAAAACCAGCTTTTTGATTCATTAATTCTTTGTATTGTTTTTTTAGTTTCAATTGCATTGATTTCTGCTCTAATCTTTACAATTTCCTCTCTTCTATGAACTTTGGGTTTAGCTTGCTCTTCTTTTTCTAGATGCTTGAGATGGAGCATTAGGTTGTTTATTTGTGCTCATTCTGTTTTCTTGATATGACAGTTTATTGCTATATATTTCTCTCTTAAGGCTGCTTTCATTGCATCCCACAGATTACAGTATGTTGTTACTATATTTTCATTGAATTTTAGATATTGTTTTACTTCTTCTTTAATTTCATCTGTAGCCCACTGGTTGTTCAAAAGGCTGTTATTTAATTTCCATGTATTTATGCAGGTTTTACAATTTTTTTTGCCATTAATTTCCAATTTAAGGGCACTATGGTCAGATATTATGCATGGTATGATTTCAATATCTTTGCATTTACTTAAGAATGTTTTATGGGATAATATATGGTCTATTTTGGACCATGTCCCATGTGCAGCTGAGAAGAATGTGTATTCTGATGTGGTTGAGTGGAACATTCTGTAAACATCTACTAAGTCCGATTGCTCACAGGAATGATTCAGTTCTGTTATTTTTTTGCTGACTTTTTGTCTAGTTGATCTATCTCTTTGTGTCAATGAGCTGTGAAGATCTCCTGTTATAATTGTGTTCTTGTGTATTTGATTTTTCATGTCCATTAGTATCTGTCTTATATAGTTGGGTCCTCCTATATTTGGTGCATATATATTTATAATTGTTAGTTCTTCCTCTTGAACTTTTCCACTAACAAGTATGTAGTGACCTTCTCTATCTCTTTTAATCATTTTAGGTTTGAAGTTCACGTTGTCTGCAAATAGAATAGCTACCCCTGCTTTTTTCTGGGTTCCTGTTGCATGGAATACTGTTTTCCATCCTTTGACTTTTAATCTATGAATTTCCTTTTGGGTGAGATGTGTTTCTTGTATACAGCATATTGTGGAAGCTTGTTTCTTGATCCATTCTGTCAATCTATTTATAGGTGAATTGAGGCCATTTATATTTATGGATATCACTGATATATACTGGCTAGACTTTGCCATGTTATGTTCCTGTTGTTTCTTTCTGCTTTTCCTGTTATTTAATTGCTTATCCTACTTGGTAGTTTCTTTCTGTTGTTGTTTTGGGGATTGTGGTCATTTTTATCTCTGCCTAGTATGTCTTCCAGTACTCTTTCTGGGGTTGGTTTTGTGGACATGAATTTCTTCAGTTGTTCTTTGTCATGGAAGTATCTTGTTTCTCCATGAAATTTGAATGAAAGTTTTGCTGGGTACATCAGTCTGGGTTGAAATTTGTTTTCTTTCAGGGCTTGAAATACCTCACTCTAAGATCTTATTGACTTGAGGGTTTGTGCTGAAAAGTCTTCTGTGATTCTAATAGGCTTTCCTTGATAGGTGAGTTGTGTCTTTTCTCTGACAGCTTTTAATATTCTGTTTTTATGCTGTATGTCTGAGATCTTAATTATTATGTGTCTGGGTGTGGATTTATGTTGATTTTGACTGTTTGATGTTCTACATGCCTCAATTATCTGCATATCAGTTTCTTTCCCCATGTTTGGGAAATTTTCTGCTCTTATTTCTGTAAATGCTTTATGTATGTCATTTGCCTGGACTCCTGTATCTTTGCTAATGCCCATTATTCTTATATTGTTGCTCTTGGCATCATCATGAAGCTTCTGGATTGTCATTTCATGTTACTTTGTTATTTTTAAAAGTTCTATCCTTTCCTGATCACTAACTGTGATCCTGTCCTCAAGGTCCGAAATCCTATCCTCAGCTTCCTTTAGGCAGTTTTGCACACTTTCAATAGAATTTTTTGTTTCTTGGATGCCACTTTGAGTTTGTTTCATGAATTCTGCTTGTTTTCTATATTGTTTATTCAAAGTTTCAATTAGTTTCCCATGCTCATGTACTTTTTTCTCTAGTTCTTATTTAGCTGCATTCAACAACTCCTTTACTGAAGTTGTTATTTTCTATCTTTACATGGGAGACCTCTTGTAATTTGATTTCCTCTGTAGCCTAATGCAGTTATTTTTTTATTTCACTCACTATCTTTTCAGAGATTCCTGGTGTGTTACTTTTGGGGTCCTCTAATTCAATGTCTCTTATACTTGCTTCTGGTGAACTATATGTTTGAGACTGCATTTTGATTTTTTGTTTTGTCATTTTCACTCTGCCTGGTGTTTTCTATGTGTAGGAGGGGATCACACACACTCTTTTCAGACACACCAAAGTCTTACAGTTAGTTGGTGGGGGTTTTACTACTGGCCCTTTTTATCCCCTGTACACCTCTATTTTAGTGGTATACTCACTACATTGATACAGTCAAGCTGGTGTAGTCCAAAGTTCATCACCTGTGAGCAAAGTTCCAAGTTTTCTCACACTAACTGGATCTCACTGAGATCTTCTGATGTTCCAGGTGGGAGGCTGGGCCCATCTGTAGCAGTCCACAGCAGTTTTCAGTCTTGGGAGGGCCTCCTCAATGTTTCCAGTGGCAGGGTGGGCCCACAGGGGAGATTCTGGGTAGCCTACCCCTGAGGCAGGCTTGGGCTGAGTTCCAGGTGGCAGGGCAGACCCTTGATGGAGCTTATGGGGAGCCTATGCCTGAGGTGGGCTTGAGCTGAGTTCCCGGTGGCAGGGCAGGCCCTTGGTGGAGCTTCCCGGGAGCCTATGACCAAGGCAGGCTTGAACTGAGTTCCTGGTGGCAGGGCAGGCTCTTGGTGGAGCTTCTGGGGAGCTTACCACTGAGGTGAGCTTGGGCTGAGTTCCTGGTGGCAAGGCGGGGTCTTGGTGGAGCTTATGGGGAGCCTATGCCTAAATCGGGCTTGAGCTGAGTTCCCTGTGGTAGGGCTGGCCCTTGGTGGAGCTTCTGGGGAACTTACCCCTGAGGCGGGCTTGAGCTGAGTTCCCAGTGGTAGGGCGGGCCCTTGGTGGTGTTTGCGGGGAGCCTTGCCCTCTGCTTTGGAGAATTTGATAATTGATTAATTGACACAAGTCATTACTCAGTTTCTGGGATTAGAGAAAAAAGGATGAAGAATACGGCTGCTCAAAATATCAATAAAATAATTCTAGTTGTACCTTAATTTTTCTCCTATACCTTTGTTTTTTCATTTGTTCTGTTTCTTCTTCCTTGTTCTATTTTACTTTCAAGATATAGTGGGGTAGGGGCTAGGGATTTAGCTCAGTGGCTTAAGTGCCTGCATAGCAAGTGTGAGGTTGTGAGTTCAATCCCTGGTACAAAAAAAACAAAACAAAACAAAAAACAACCCAAAAAAACAAACAAACAAAAAACCCAAAAAACAAAACAAAACAAAACAAAAAAGATATAGTGGGGTAGATATTGGGGAGGCATTTAGACTTTGCCCTACTTCTCCACATTTAACCTACCATTGTCTTGCCTTATCTGACACTTCCAAAATATGTATAGTCTTTCCATTTCTCCTCATTACCAAAGCAACTATCAGAGTTAAAGCAAATGGAAGCTTTTTGCCTGGTCTTGCACCTTGGAGGGCTCTGGATTTCACAATCAATTTTCAAGTGCACATGGGTGCCAGTGATAATTGGCTCTGGTGCTCAACAATAGCACAACATGATCAGTCCTTAGCCACAAATATTTATTGTTTTGTTCCCACTGAATTACTTCACAATGCTTACCCAATATTCTTTCAACCCATGATAACCTTTTAAAAAGTTCTCTATGTTTCTGGGTTATTTTACACCAATATTAGAGATCCAATATAGTCAAGCAGTTGTTCAAACAATGTTTCAATCTAATTTTAGAATATTTCCATCATCCACAAAAGAATTTCTGTTGTTACCAGCAATCATTCTCCATTCTCTCTTCCCCTTCTTCATACCCTCCCAGACAATCTGTAATGCCATTTTTGTTTCTTTGTAGATTTTCTTATTCTGTATGTTCTATATAAGTTAAATAATAAAATACATGATCTCTTGAAACTGGCTTCTTAACTGCAATAGATTTTGAATAATGCTGTATTGTTCTCCAGTATGACTAAGTAGCTGAGTATACTTATTTTTCTTGTGAAATAGGATATCTTCCAAATATAGAAAATATTCAAAAGATACCAAGTAGCCAGAGATATGACAACTGTCCATTAAACATGGGTGGGTGCCCAGCTTCCTGAAACACTGGAAGAGGCTTGGGAGATCCTGTGAGCCTGACTTGACCATGCTTGGTGATTCTCTTTCAATCCAGGGAGCTGAGGCCATGTGAGGTGAGTTCCAGTACAACTGTGTTGGCTCAGGGAGAGCTTTAGACCATCACTTCCAGAAGTTAGGTGCCAGCCAAACTTCCTGAAACACTGGAGGAGGCTCTGGAGGTTTTAGGCACCTGACTGCCCCATGTCTAGCAACCTTCTTTCAATCTGGGGAGCTGAGGGCATGTGAGGTGAGCTCCAGCATGCCTGTACTAGCTCAGGGAGAGCTTTGGATCATCACACCTAGTGGTTAGTAGCCTGCCCAGCTTCCTGGATCACCAGAGGTGACACAGGAGGTCCTGCAGGCTTGACTGGGCCACACTCAACCAACCTCCATTCAGTCCCAGGAGCCAAGGATACACGAGGTGATTTCCAACACACCTAGGGGAAGCTTTGGAACATCACTTGAAACCTGGAGATATAGGAAAATGACAAGATGAAAGACCAAAATGCAATCTCAAACCTCCATCCCATCCCAAGAAAGCCTAGGAGCCATGTACATAGAAGAAAATATAAGCCATACACCTGAATGCCTAAAATGATATCAACTGAAATAAAGAAACAACTCTGGGAAGCTATAAAAGAACTCAAATCAGAAATAATCTCCCATGTAAAAGAAGAAATGATAAAAGTAATGAAAGAAATATTGAACACATCCAAAGGAGACACAGTTAAAAAATTAGAGGAACAATGAAAAAAGATGGAAACCCTGAGTGAACAATATAAGAAACAAACAGAATGCATGAAGCAGATTCAAAGAGACATACAGGAAATCAAAAATTCCATTGAAAGTTGGCAAAACTGCATCAATGAAAGTGAAGATAGACTTTCAGGCCTGAAAGACAAGATTTCAGTTAGTGAACAGGAAAGAAAAGATCTTTTAAAAATAACAAGTAATCAGGAAATAATAATTCAAAAGGTGCAAGATGATGCAAAGAAAAACAATATAAGATGGAGAGGAATAAACAAAAAAGAAGGGGACAACACAAATGATATCAACAGGTTATTTACAGAAGTAATAGCTGAAAATTTCCCAAACATGAGAATGGAAACTGACATACAAATCAGTGAATCATATAGAACTCCAAATAGCCATAATCAAAATAAAACTACACCCAGACATTTAATAATCACCATCCCAGAAATCCAACATAAGAATAGAATATTAAAAGCTGTTAGAGAGAAAAGACAGATCACCTATAAAGGAAAACCTATCAGAATCACAACAGACTTCTCAACACAAACAATGAAGTCAAGAAGAGCATGGAGTGAAGTATTTCAGATACTAAAGAAAAATGACTTCCAACCCAGACTGATGTACCCTGAAAATCTGTCCCTTAAAATGGATGGAGAAATAGGATATTTCCATGGCAAAGAACAGCTGAAGAACTTCATGATCACCTAACCAAACCTGCAAAGAATACTCAAAGGCATTCTAGATACACATAGGAAAAAACCACTAAGCAAGACACAATTAAACATAATGGAAAGGTAAAGATACAACATCAGAAAGATAACATGTCAAAAATAAACCAATATAAAAAAGTTATAACCATTAATGTAAATGGCCTCAATTCACCAGTTAAAAGAAATAGACTGGCAGAGTGGATCAAGAAACAACACCCAACCATATGTCAGCTATAAGAAACCCATCTAACTCAAAAGGAAACTCATAGACTGAAAGTCAAAGGATGGAAAACAATACTCCATGCAAAGGAACTCCTCCTTCCCCAAAAAGGGGTGTAGCTATTCTGTTTGCAAACAATGTGAACTTCAAACCAAGAAAGGTCTGAAGAGATAAAGAAGGTCATTACATACTAGTTAGGGGAAAACTTCAAGAGGAAGAGATGACAATCTTAAATATATATGCACCAAATTTGGGAGCACATAGCTATATAAAACAAGCATTAACAGAAATGAAAAATCAAATAAGCAATAACACAATTATAACAGGAGATCTTAACATGCCATTGACACAAAGGGACAGATAAACTAGACAGAAAATCAGCAAAGAAATAACAGAACTGAATCACACCTGTGAACAAATGGACTTGATAGATGTATACAGAGTGTTCCATCCCACAACATCAGAATATATTCTTCTCAGCAGTACATGGGACATTCTCTAAAATAGACCATATACTAACCCACAGAACATATTTAAGTAAATGCAAAAGAACTGAAATTATCCCACACATGCTATCGGATGATAGCACAATGAAACTAGAAATTAATGACAAAAGAAACTGCAAAAACCCCACAAACACATGGAAATTGAATAATACACTCATGGAAATTGAATAATACACTCAAGCAATCAATGGGTCATAGAGGAAGTTAAAGAAGAAATTAAACAATATCTACAAGCAAACAAAAATACAACTACAACCTATCAGGATGCAATGAAAGTGGTCCTCAGAGGAAAATTTATTGCAGTGAATTCCCACATCAGGAAAACAGAACAAACACAAACAAACAACTTGATGATACACCTCAGGCATCTAGAAAAAGAAGAGGAAGTCAAACCCAAAGCCAAAAGAAGGGAGGAAATTATAAAGATCAGAGAAGAAATCAATGCAATAGAGACTCAGAAAACAATACAAAGAATCAATGAATCAAAGATTTGGTTCTTTGAAAGAATAAATAAAGTTGATAAGCCCCCCCAACCTTATTTAAAAAAGGAAAGAAAAAACTCAAATTCATGCAATACAGAATGAAAAGGGTGAAATCACTCCAGAGCCTGTGGAAATATAGAAGGTCATCAATACCTATTTTGAAAACCTCTACTCTCATAGGCTTGCAAACATAGAAGAAGTGGACAGATTCCTAGAAACATATGAATTACCAAAGCAGGGTCAACAAGATGTAAAACTGCTGAATAACCCAATTTCAATTAACGAATTTGAAAATGTAGTTAAATCTCTACAAACAAAGAAAAGCCCAGGTCCAGATGGATTCACTGCAGAATTCTACAAGAAAGTCAAAGAAGATTTAATGCCAACACTTCTCAAATTCTTCAATGAAATTGAGAGAGAAACAATTCTCTCTACCTCATTCCTGGAAGCAAACATTACTCTAATACCAAAACCTGAGAAGGACCCAACTAAAAAAGAGAACTATAAACCAGTCTCTCTAATGAACATGGATGCAAAAATTCTCAATAAAATTTTGGCAAACAGGATGCAGCAAATCATCAAGAAGATTATATACCATGACCAAGTGGAATTCATCCCAGGCATGCAGGGATGGTTCAACATATGCAAATCAATAAATGTAATCCACCATATCAAAAGAACCAAAAGTAAGAATCACATGATCTTTTCTGTGATAGAATCAGAAAAAGCTTTTGATAAGGTTCAACACCTATTCATGGTAAGCATCTTACAGGAAATTGGAATAAATGGTCTCTACCTCAATAGAGTAAAGGCCATCTATGACAACCCAACAGCCAGCATCATATTAAATGGCTAAAAACTGAAAGCCTTTACCCTAAAATCAGGAACAAGACAAGGATGTACATTATCACCACTCCTATTCAATATAGTGCTGGAAATACTAGCCAGATCAATTAGACAAGTGAGAGAAATAAAAGGAGTAAAGATAGGAAAAGAAGATGTTAAACTATCATTATTTGCAGATGACATGATACTCTACATAGAAGATTGCCAAAACTCCATTGAAAGACTCCTAGGTACAATAAATAAATTCAGTAATGTAGCAGAACATAGAGTAATTAACATATAAATCTACATTTTCTATTTTAATTCGATGAACTCTAAATACATATTTTTTTTCAGAGAAAATTTAATGTTCAAGTTAAAATGTTGTTAGCTACTTCCAGATTCAAATATATATAAATAGTATCTGGAGGACACCTGCTATTCCAGGAGACATCAGAATCCCAGACTTCAGGTTATACTATGAAGCTACAGTGTTTAAAACAGCATGGTACTGACATAGAAACAAGCATGTGGATCAATGGAACAGGACAGAGAGAGAAGAAACATCCCCAGGGTCATACAGCTATTCAGTCTTTGATTTAAAAAAAAACATACACAGGAAGAAAGGCAGCTTCTTTAATAAATGATACTGGGAAAATCAGATTGCACATGCAGAAGATTGAGTCTAGAAATATATAACAGCTACATCTTGGAGTCAGCACAAATTCCCATCAACAGATAAATGGATAAGGAAAATATGGCATTTACACACAGTGAAGTACTGCTTTCCATAAATAAAGATAAATTTGAGACATAAGCAATTTGAGAACACAATGTTGATGAAATAAGTCAAACAAGATAATATATATATATATATATATATATATATATATATATGATAGAGAGCAAGTTAAATAGGAAATAGTGAGTTCAAAATTTCCTGCAAAGGCTAGGGATTTAGCTCAGTGGTATAAGAGCCAGCCTGGCAAGCACAAGGTCACAAGTTTAATCACCAGTACCACACACACAAAAAAAATCCTCCAAGTCACATATTCCATTATTTTAAAAATATTTCAGTATACTGTATATGTTAATTTGTATCATTTATGCTAATAGTTTATTTCAATTTGTTGAAAAGGAAGTTCATGTTATTTGCTTGTTTCTTTTATGTGCAAATCTTTTTAGTTTGTTTGTTTGTTTGAGACAGGGTCTCAGTATGTAGTCCAGGTTGGCCTTTAATTTGCTATGTAGCCAAACATGGCCTCAAACTTATGGGATCCTTCTGCCTCAGCTTCCCAAGTGCTGGGATTACAGGCTTGCACAAGCATGCCTGACCTGGTTGATATCTTGTATTGACTAATTACTTTGAAAATAAAGATTAGCCCTTGTCCCCACCCACCTGCCAACTCACAGGGCCTCATAGCCCCTCTTCTCAGGCTCAATGGGCCACGGCAAATGCTGGGGAGCCCCTGCCACTGCAGCCCCCAGCCAACTGCCAAGGGGAATGGAGCTAAAGATGGTGGATCAGTAAACAGCAAAATAAGGAGCCTCCCTGAGAGAAACAGCTCAGATGCTGGAATAAAACATCCTGGAGAAGACCAGGCAGAGGGAGATGGACCCTCTCAACCCAGGAAGAAACTAAAGGGAAAGGAGCCAATCAAACTTGTGGTCATGGCGCTACCTTTGGAGTCACTCAGACTCGCGGTCGTGGTGCACTCAGCACCGGAGCTGCAGTCACACTGAAATCGAGGGTTGGTGAGCCCAATGGATAACAGAGCCAGCATGGTGACCTGCACTCATCCACAGTGAGTGCTTGGAATTTGACCCTCCCGCAGGAAAGGGGCCACTGACTGAACAACATATTGGAATTGCGCAAGATGGGCCTGAACAAGGAATGGCAGTGACTCCAGTTGGTTGCTTCCTATCAAGACCAGATTGATGGGGTCTGCTTTGGCTGGGTCATACCACTGGCTGGGACCCAATAGCCAGGGACAAAATTGTCCCCAAAGTTTTCCTGAACTGGTTCCATTCACATGGCACACACTAATGTGGTAAAGACCCCTGTGGGTTGACTGGCTTGGAGAGGAGGGGCCAGCCTGCTTGCACCTCAATGACCAACAGCAAGCTGGAGAGGGCAGAAATCTCTAGCCAGCACACTTCAGAAAAACCATAACCAACAAGGAAAGGGGCCTTCACTATACACCTGTATGGAAGAAATCAGAAATATGACAAGAGAAAGAAATAAGAAAAAGCCCCCAGCCCACAACTCCGGGACTATTGGTCCAGGAGAGGTAAATACAGAAAAGAATGAGGGCAGAAAACATGCAATATCAGAAATGGCATCAAGTGACATAAAGAGATATCTTCATGACATTATAGATGAGCTCAAAACAAATATTAATACAACTAAAGCAAGATATAAGATTAATAAAAGAAATGCTAAATACCTCTCAAGAAGATACAGATGGAAGAATGGAGGAACACAAAAAAAAGGCAAGAAACACTTGATGAAGAATATAAAAAAACCCTAGAATAAATGAATCAGATTCAAAGAGATTACCAGGAAATTAAAAACTCCATCAACAGCTTGGAAAATTGCCTGAAAGAAACAAGAGATAGATTAACAAACTTGAAGATAGGTTTGTAATGTGTGATCACAAAGGGAAGATCTCTTAAAAATAACAAAGAAACAGATAAGTAACAATACAAAGGCTAGAAGATGACAAGAGAATCTATAACATAAGAATAAAAAATGTGAGTGAAGAAGCAGGGGTAAACACAAAGGAAATACAAAGACTAATCACAGAAATAATTAAGGAAAACTTCCCAAACATAGGAAAAGGAAATGAAATTTAGATAGATGAGGCATACAGAACTCCAGCCACTTACAATCAAAACAGATTTACACCCAGACATATAATAATCAAGATCCCAGAAATTCAATATAAAAACAATATTAAAAGCTGTCAGAGAAAAACAGATCACTTATAAAGGAAAACCCATCAAAATCACAACAAACTTCTTGACACAAACCATCAAATCAAAAAGAGCTTGGAGTGAAGTATTCCAAGCCCTGAAAGAAAATAATCTCCAGCCCAGACTGATGTACCCTGCAAAACTGTTTCTCAAAATTAATGGAGAAACAAGATGCTTCCATGACAAAGAGGAACTGGGAGAGTTTGTGACCACCAATTCAACCCCACAGAGAATACTGAAGGACATTCTAGAGAGAGAGAAAAAAGCTTCCCTCAAGAAATCAACTGATAACAAATGTTGGCAAGGCTGCAAGGAAAAAGGAACACTACTCCACTGTTGGTGGGAGTTCAGACTGGTGCAACCACTATGGAAATCCATATGGAGAATTCTCAGAAGACTAGGATTGGAAGTTCCATTCAATCCAACTATTCCCCTCCTGGGTATTTTCCCAGAAGAACTGGCAAGTTCATATCACAGTGATATATGTGCATGCATGTTCATAGCAGCACAATTTGTAATAGCTAAATCTTGGAAACAACCAAGATGCCCATCAACTGCAGAGTGGATGAAAAAGATGTGATATTTTTACAGAATGGAATATTACTCACTATAAAAAGGATGATCTTGAGTCCTTCATCGGTAAATGGAGACAACTTGAGACTATCTTCATTAGTGAAATAAATAAGAATCATATTTATGAATATTATATTGTGTCTCTAGTGTAAAAAGTGATAAGAACTGTAAGAGTAATAAAACCCAAAGTGTGTAGTTGCTGTTGTAAAAAAGAGAGGAAAAGAAAGGGCTCTAGGGGATATAACTGCATGTGTATTTGAGTGTGTAAAATAGATGACCATATTGCAGAATCTTTGTTGGATCTTTGAGCAGAACTGTTTGCAGTCTCACTGTTTGAATGTCTATTATGTATGTTAATTTTGTAACTTGAACAATTACATCTAAGATGACAGTATGTAATTTATCAACTAGTGATTTCTTAATGTTTTTTTCTCTTTTTTTCTTTTAGAATTCTGTATTGTTGCTGCCCTTTTTCTTTAGCTTTTTTTCTCTTTAAATAAAAATTTTAAAAAGTGCATAATTGCCCTTGGAAAAAAGAAAGCAAATAGGAAGTACTATAAAAGATATAACTGTATGAATATTTAAGTGTGTAGGATTGATAACCATACTTCTAAGTTCTTGTTGGATTGTTGAACAGATCTCTTTGCAGTCTCACTGCTTGAATGTCTACTTTGCTCTAATTTTGTAATTTGAACAACTATTACTAAAAGGACAATATGTAATTTATCAACCAGTGATCTCTTACTGTTTATCCTTTTTTTTTGAAATTCTGTAATATTTCTACCTTTTTTCTGTTTTTTTCTCTTTGAATAAAAAAAATTTAAAAAAAAGAAAGAAAGAGAAAAAAACTACCAGGGTATCAGGAACAGTGGCAGAGAGGCCTCAATGAATGGGGAAGACAGTGGAAAGAAGGAGAAAAGTAGACAACCAATGGCAGAAAAATAGCATAGCAGAAATGAGGCAGAGAAGGTTGGCTATAATCTCTAACATAGATGGCCTTGATACACTAACAAAAAGAAACACAGGCAGAGTAGATCAGGAGAAAGGGTCCATCAAGATGCTCTGTATAGGAAATATAATTAACCTGAAAGAAGGTTTATGGACCAGAAGTCAAATATGAGAAAACAATGCTGTATGTGACAGGGAACCAGAGAAAAATAGGGGCAACTGATCCAACACCTGAAGATAAGTTGGAAAGACTTGATACTTTTGTGCAGTGGAGAACTACTCAGCAATAAGGAAGGAAAACCTTGAGGCTTTTGTAAGTAAAGGAATACAACTTGAGACCAAGCCCAGGAGTGAGAAGATTCAGAACCAGTTAGGTAAATAGCGGGTTGTCCCCCCCAATCTGAAAACTGAGGGAGTTGGTGGGACCCAAAATGTGCAGCACCCTGTGGGAGTGAAAGGGGATGAATTGCCTAAAAAAGGAAGGCAGAGGACTTTGTTAATAGTGTATCAGGATTTAAAATCCACAGTATTCCTATTGCTCTGTTTAGTTTAACTTTATCCTGTTCCAGTACTAGATTAGAGGGTACAGACAGCTATTCCAAAAATAGCATGATATACTATTGTAACAATCCTTAATTTCCTCTTAACTTAATCTGAAGCCCTGTATTACTGACACTGTTTTACTATGACTGATCTTATTTGAATATGGTTTGTTAGATCATTGTTTTGTACTGATTTTATTCAAATCTGTTATGATTGATAGTATCAAGTCTGAGAGTATAGGCAACTACACTGAAGATGACAAGATTCACTAGGATTCCCACTCTGGTTTGACTATTACTTGCTTTTGAAGTCTTATAATGTCTCCAATGTTTTGTTTTTATTAATATTGTTATGTACTGCTATGTTCAATTATACTATGCCTGATTATATAGACAATTCTATTGAAGATAACAAGAAGCATCATAGTAACCATTGTAGATCACCTTGTATTGTGGTTTTATATGACTTTTTCACTTCATGTTTTTCTAGGAATTTGTTTTGTTCTACCTTGCTTTATTTTGTTTTTCTTCTAATACTGAAAGGATAGATATACATGTAGAGACTCATGCATGTGTAGGACTTCTAAACAGTTTATGAGAACAGATTAAATAATGCATGATGAAATAAACAACTACTTTGAAGAAAAAGAGACACATTAGTAACCAGTGCTGATTCCATAGCATCACGATGTGAAATCCAGCAATACTACTAGTCTTTGTTCAGAGTGATTTTAGTCTGTTTTGTTTTGTTTAATTTCAACATACATGAAGGTTTGGACAGCTATTTTGAAGAGAATGAGAAACATTATGACAACCATTGTTGACTTCCTTATTGTCTGGTCTTGAAGACCTAAAATGCCTTCATTATACTTTTTGGATCAGTTTTATACTATGTTGTTTTATATGTATTCACTGTATGTGAAGATGTGAACAACTATTTGAAAGAAAACATGAGACAATATGATAGTGAAGATTTCTGGTTGTCTTGCTTTGAAATCTATGTCTCTTACATTGCTTTCTTATGTTCTGTTTTGATCTCTTGTGTTTAATTTTGCACTCTGTAAAATAAAATTTGAAAAAAGAAAAGATTACATGTGTAATAACTATTGTTATTCTATTATTTGTTTATGAATTTTTTATTTTTTCATAAAATAAAAGGAAAAATATAAAAAATACATCTGTTAAATACTAAAGATTCAAAAATAATTAAAACCATGATAAATATCAAATTGAATTCTAAATTCCCTCTTTAAAAAGTGACAAAACACTACAGATAGATGTGAAATTATTCTGCAAGAAATGAGCTATAAATTTTGTAATCTTGGGGCAGGGGTTTAGCTCAATGGTGTAAGTGCATGTTTGGCAAACACAAGGTCATGAGTTCAATCCCTGGTACAAAAAATAAATTTTTTTTTGTAATCTTGGATTAGAAAACAGAATATATAAGATCAGGGAATCAGTTGGATTTTAAATATCCTTAATTACCATAATTATATTGGACAAGAGTTAAACTTGCAGTTAAGCAAGTCATAATGAGAGATAGTAGTCAATGTTAACATTACTCAAAATTTCAAAACACATTGCCAGGATTTATTAGGAGGCTGTTGATTAGAGATGGGTGTAGAATTACTTGTTATAAATAGATTAAAGGGAATATTTTCAGCCTAAAATGAAACAAAAACCAAAGATTTAAAAAATGAGTAAGTTTTGTCTTGCTTAGCTTCTACTCTTGTCCTGCAGATTCCCCATAATGATCTTTTTCTGTGTAAATTACATTAAATAAGCATCAATGCAAAGCTTTGAGAATAAAATCCACTTTCTTTAATAGCCTGCAAGTTCCTTTCATAATACTTACTGTACTCTGGGATCATTTTATTGCTGCTATTATTTTTACTTCACTTTCTGAATCATGTTGCTATATGGTAATTCTTCAAAAACTATATAGTGAATAAAGCAATACATTTAATGAATCCATTATCATCACTACTCAGTGAAGAAATGAGACTATGCTTAGCACTTGTATGATTTCTTTCTTTCCTCAAAGCTTTCTTGGGTATGAACTTTTACTAGAGTGTAACTGGGAGATCTGATGAAGACTGCTAGACACATGCAGTATTGTTCTTAATCATACACTTTCCTCCAAAAAGCCAGCATTGAAGTTTAAACCTTCCACCCTTGCTGCACTTTGACTTTCAAAAGGGATTCAGTCTCCAGTACAAAAAAAAAATGTAGTGGATTATAAATAGTGCCTAGTACGAGAAATTTGGGTGTCCACAAATACCAGGTGTGTTTCCTCTGTTATGCTGATATTGTCTGAAGGACAAACATTGACAGGTGATAAATAAATCATTTCGTGGTATAGTGAAGAGACCCAAGATGGTATTTTCTGAGTATAGATCTTCCTGTTTTTTTCCTTAAAACATGTTCTCCTGAAAACTGTAACTTCTCTTCATCCTCAGTTTTGTTCAAAATAAAGTGGAGTTGAGAGAGTGGCACATTTCTCAGGGTTTTTCTGGAAAGTAGGTGAGTAAATCAATGTGGAAAGCACTTTGCAAACTTCATATTACACTATACACTGTAAGTTGTCATAACTATTTCATTCTAAGCTCTCTCTGCCTAAGTATAATTTACAATTCTAATTTTTGCTTAGAATTAAAATATTATGGCAAGCTAGATAAATGGGAAGATTTAACCATCACACAATGGGGCACATTCACATGATGAGGTCTGTTGTGCTGGCACAACTGCTGATCCTTATGTCAGTCTGGTCTCAGTGCCAACTACGCTTTTATATACATGGCTCTGTGTGTGTGTGTGTGTGTGTGTGTGATAAATTATGTTTCAAAATAAAACAAGATCTGAGAAATTTGTGCATTTTGGGGATATTTAATCATTCATATTTTGTCTCTAAGAGCATGAAAATGACCTAACTTACATTGTATTTTCTAGGATTTGCATCTCATCTTATTTGCATCATCTCTAAGGCCAGTTTTTCATTCTCAAAATATTTTCATATATTTAAATATAAATATCAGATCATCACCTAGACTAATTACTCATATCTCAGTAGGACAGAGAATTTATTAAGGTCTCAATTCCCTCTCTGTTATGGCTTTGATTCTAGCATGAATTTTGTCAAGAGTATTTGCTTGTCTTTTTTTTCTGATTACATAATAACAAGGATTAGGATTAGAGACACAATGCTTAGTCCATAACCATATAATTTATAAAAAGTTATCCACATTTATGGCACTTATTATATAATGAATTGTCAATTATAAGCTAGAGTCCAATTTTAAGGTCTACTTTTTCACCTCTGTCCATAAATTAACTCACATGCCTATAGCACTTACAGCATTTTTAGATGAAATTTTATTTTTATGGGAATTTTTTTATCAGTATACCTTTTTGCTTCTACTGGAATCAAGAAGAAAGTGAGAAAATATACAGCCCCACAAACCTGCAACACAGTAATATCAAGCCATAACTTATGCAACCATTCCAAATAAAATAAGAAGTTAGTGGCTTTAAGGAAAACAATCTAGTCTAAAAAGAGTCAGTGAGAAACTTGAGGAAGGCAATATGGCAAAGAAGATGCCTTTCTATCCATCAGGGGTAAAAAAGGGAATCAAGTACTCTGGGAATAGTAATAAAAATGGTGAAACATAGTTTAAACATGAAACTAATTCAAATGTGACATGATTTTGAGCAGGCAGTAGAATGTATAGCAGGTGACTATGAATGTTATCAATTATAACATGTGAAACTAAAAGTGCAAATTCCAGCCTTGAGGTATGGGGAAGAAAGGCTAAACACATATACACTTTCACTTTACAACTTTGAGAGGCAAAAATGTCCTTTATAGCTGATGGAATCAGATTTAAATAACTCATAAACATTTACACAAATATTCAACCAGGAAATTTTTGAGAGATATAACTATGTTGAGAGGAAGTAGGAAAAAAATTGGGGGGTAAATGTAGTATAGAAATAGACAATGCAGAAGTTAATAAATTAAGAAAATGGCAATAATCACTAATGACATTAAGTGCAGTTTAATATGTTTATAGGCCTTTCTGCACTATTTAAGTTTAAAATATCTGCATCAGTGGTGTATGTAGACTATGTCAATCAGTTTCTCAAGAAGATATGGTCACCTGAGTATCTCATAGGTTATACCTAAAATCAGCATATTAAATTAATCATCATTCTCCATCAGGTATTGCCTCTTACTATATTCCTTTTATATATCTGTAACTCATTCATTCATTCAAAACCAAATGCCCCAGTTTCAGCCAGGTGGTGAGGTGCTGAAAGTACAATAAGGAACAACATGGGCATGGTCCATTTGTTCATGAAGTCTGTATTTCAGTAAAAGATAAAGCACTGACACACAAACTGACTGAAAAAATAACTTCATGTTATTATACAGCCTTTAAAAGAAATAAGCTAGAGGATAAAACAAAATAGGACAGAACAAAGCAGATCAGAACAGAACAATGTCAGCAACACAGCACTTCACAACAAGCCAACTAGATATTAGCAGTAGCTGCCATAATGTCTCTTTCTTTGTCCTGTCTTCTTCAAAATAGCTGTTCATACCATCACACATAAAAAAGCAAACAAAACAGAATAAAACAATTCCAACAAATGAACAAAAACATCATAAGGCTTCTAAGCAATGTAATGGGGAACGATGATTACCATAAAATGCTATGTACTCATCATTTCTTACACTACGGAGACTATATGATATCTATACATGTGAGTTTGATTTATTTCACTTATGAGTATGGTCATACTCATATATTTATATATAAATGGAATTATATATATTTATATATAAATGTATGGTCATACTCATACATTTACAAATAAATGGAGTATCTATTATTTATAAATATCTCCATTTGATCACTCTTTATAGCTGAGTAGTACTCCATTGTTTAAAAACACGACAACTTCTTTATCCACAGTTGATGAGCATTTAGGTTGCTTCCAAGATCTGGCTATTACAAATTGTGCTGCTATAAACATGGGTGCTATAAACATGGATGCACATAAATCACTGTGTTATGATGTTTTTAGCTCTAGGAATATGCCTAGAAGTGGAATAGCTGGATCAAATGAGACTTCCAATCCCAGCTTTTTGGTAGTTTTCTTGATCCTGGTCATTCTTTCTGGAGTGAGATGGAATCTCAATGTGGTTTTAACTTGAATTTCCCTAATGACTAATGATGCTGAACATTTTTTTCATGTATTTATTTGCCATTTGTATTGCTTCATCTGAGAACTGTGTGTTTATCTCAGATGCCCAGTTTTTTATTGAGTCTTTGAATTTAAGGGGTCTGATTTTTTAAAATTCTTTATAAGTTCTAGACAGAAGTCCTCTGTCTGATGGATGGTTTGCTAAGATTTTTTTTTTTTACCAGTTTGTGAGTTTTCTTTTCACTATGCTTGAGATTTCTTTGGACATGCAGAAACTCTTTAATAAGACATGGCCCCAGTTATTAATTCTGGGAAGAATTTCCTGTGCAGTTTGGTTCATATTCTTGATCCAGCTTTTGGTGGTTCATATGTTTCTAGGAATCTGTCCATTTCTTCTGTGTTATCAAACCTATGAGAGTAGAGGTTTTCAAAATAGGTGTTGATGATCTTCTATATTTCCACAGAGTTGGTAGTGATTTCACCTTTTTCATTTCATGTTGCATGAATTTGAGTCTTTTCTTTCCTTTTTAAAATTAGGTTGGCTAGGAGCTTGTCAATTTTATTTATTCTTTCAAACAACCAACTCTTTGATTCATTGATTCTTTGTATTGTTTTCTTAGTCTCTATTGCATTAATTTCTGCTCTGATCCTTATAATTTCCTCCCTTCTTTTGGCTTTGTTTGGGCCTGGCTTGCTCTTCTTTTTCTAGCCTTTTGAGGTGTATCATCAGGTTGTTTCTTTGTGTTTGTTCTGTTTTTCTAATGTGAGAACTCACTGCAGTAAATTTTCCTTTGAGTACTGTTTTCATTGCATCCCACAGAATCCGGTAAATTGTGTTTGTATTTTTGTTTGCTTGTAGATATTGTTTAATTTCCTCTGTGACCCATTGATTGCTCAAGAGTGTATTATTTAATTTCCATGTGTTTGTGGGGTTTTTGCAGTTTCTTAGATCATTAATTTCCAGTTTCATGGCGTTATGACCCGACAACATGCATGGGATAATTTCAATTCTTTTGCATTTACTTAACTATGTTCTGTGTGTTAGTATATGGTCTATTTTAGAGAATGTCACATGTACTGCTGAGAAGAATGTATATTCTGATGTTGTTGGATGGAACACTCTGTATATGTCTATCAAGTCCATTTGTTCTCAGGTGTGATTCAGTTCTGTTATTTCTTTGCTGATTTTCTGTCTAGTTGATCTGTGCCTTTGTGTCAATGGTGCATTAAGGTCTCCTGTTATAATTGTGTTATTTTATTTTTTATTTCTATTAATACTTGCTCTGTATAGCTATGTGCTCTGGAATTTGGTGCATATATATTTAAGATTGTTATTTATTCCTGTTGAAATTTTCCCCTAATTAGTATGTAGTGACCTTCTTTATCTCTTTGGGCATTTCTTGATTTGAAGTTCACATTGTATGCAAACAGAATAGCTACCCCTGCTTTTTTTTTACTTCCTGTAGCATGGAGTATTGTTTTCCATCCTTTGACTTCCAGTCTATGAATTTTGTTGTGGGTTAGATGGATTTCTTGTTGAAAGCATACGATTGGATGTTGTTTCTTGATGTGTTCTGCCAGTCTGTTTCTTTTAATTGGTGAATTGATGCCATTAACATTAATGGTTATAACTGTTATATATAGGTTTATTTTTGACATGTTATCTTTCTGATGTTGCATCTTAACTTTCCATTCTGTTTAACTGTCTGTCTTGCTAGTGGTTTTTTCCTATGTGTATCTAGAATGTCTTTGAGTATTCTTTGCAGGTTTGGTTTGGTGATCATGAAGTTCTTCAGCTGTTCTTTGTCATGGAAGTATCTTATTTCTCCATCCAATTTGAAGGACAGTTTTTCAGGGCACATCATTCTGGTTTGGAAGTCGTTTTCCTTTGGCATCTGAAATATTTCACTACATGCTCTTCTTGACTACATTGTTTATGTTGAGAAATCTGCTGTGAATCTGATAGGTTTTTCTTTATAGGTGATCTGTCTTTTCTCTCTAACAGCTTTTAATATTCTGTTCTTATGTTAGATTTCTGGGATGGTGATTATTAAATGTCTGGGTGTAGTTTTATTTTTGTTATGGCTGTTTGGAGTTATATATGCTTCACTAACGTGAATGTCAGTTTTCCTTGTCGTGTTTGGGAAATTTTGAGCTATTACTTCTGTAAATAGCCTCTTGATATCATATGTGTTGTCCCTTTCTTTTTCATTTATCTCTATTAATCTTATGTTGCTTTTCTTTGCATCATCTTGCAACTTTTGATTTGTTATTTCTTGATTCCTTGTTATTTTTAAAACTTTTTTAAAAGAAAAATATGTTGAAGCAGAAAGAGGGTAGAAATAATACAAAAGCTCAAAAACAAAACAAAACAAAACAAAAACCCCAAAAATAGTAACCAGTAAGAAATCACTAGTTGATAATTACATATTTTCCTCTTAGATGTAGTTGTTCAAGTTACAAAAGTAAAACTTACAAAGTGGACATTTAAATAGTGAGACTACAATCAGTTTTGTTCACCCATCCAACTAAAACTTTAGCAACATGGTTATTAATCCCATATATTCAAACATACATGCAGTTATATTCTTTAGAATACTTTCTTTTCCTTTTTTCTTTACAATAACTATAATCCATTCTCATAAATTACTTAGAAGTTCTACAAATGTATAAGTCTCTACACATATACCTAGCCTTTCTGTATTAGAGTGAGAAAAAAATCAAAACAAGTCAACAGTACAAATTCTTAGAGAAACACAAAGTGAAAAGACATATAAAACCACAATTCTAGGTGATCTACAGTAGTTACTATGATGTCTTTTGTGATTTTCAATAAAATTATCTATATCATCAAATATAGTATAGTTAAACTTAGCATTGCTTTACACTATTAATAAAATCTAAACATTGGAGACAGTATAGGACTTCAAAGGCAGATGACAATCAAACCAGAATGAGTATCCTATTGAATCCTGTCATCTTCAGAGTAGTTGCCCCTATTCTCAGACTCGACACTCTCAAGCATACCAGATTCAAATAAAATCAGTCAAGATAAAACAGCGATATAACCAATATTCTCTGTCTTATCTCTGCCATGATATTTTTCTGTCATTGTTTGTTTACTTTTCTCCTTCATTCCACTCTCTGCCCCTTTCTTTGAGGCCTTTCTGCCATTGTTCCTGAAACCCTGGTGGTTTTCTTCTCTCTCTCTCTCATGTCCTTCAGTATTCTTTGCAGGGTTGGATTGGTGGTCACAAACTCCCCCAGTTCCTCTTTGTCATGGAAATATCTTGTCTCTCCATTAATTTTGAGAGACAGTTTTGCAGGGTACATCATTCTGGGTTTGAGATTATTTTCTTTCAGGGCTTGGAATATCTCACTCCAAGCTCTTCTTGATTTGATGGTTTGCACTGAGAAGTCTGCTGTGATTTTGATGAGTTTTCCTTTATAAGTAATCTGTTTCTTTTCTCTGACTGCTTTTAATATTCTGTTCTTGTGATGGATTTCTGGAATCCTGATTATTATATGTCTGGGTGTAGATCTGTTTTGATTGTAGCTGGCTGGAGTTCTGTATGCCTCATTTATCTGAACTTCACTTCCATTACCTATGTTTGGGAAGTTTTCCTTAATTATTTCTGTGAATAGACTTTTGATTTCATTTGTATTTGTTGCTGCATCTTCATTTACATATTTTATTCTTAGGTTATAAATCCTCTTGTCATCTTGTAGCCTATGTATCATTGCTTCCTGGTTCCTTGTTATTTTTTAAGAGATCCTTCCTTTCACGATCACAGTCATGATCCCAGGGGGCCATCAGGTGTATGTGACTCCAAGGCTTTCTTGGCATGGGCTGGAGGTTAGAGCTTACATTTTGGTCTTTAGTTTTGTCATTTTCCTATATTTCCGTGTTTCATGTGATGTTTCAAAACTTTCCCTGAGCATGTTGGGAATCACCTCATGTGCCCTCAGCTCCCGGGACTCACGGTCTTTGGCTCCCCTGGTTGAATGAAGGTCGCTAGGTGTAGTTCACTCAAGCATGTGAAGCCTTTCAAGGCTAGTCCAGTGTCCTAGGGGGCTGGGTGGGCACCCAAGCACTGGCAGCTATGTCCCAAACTCTCCCATGCCAGAGCCAGGGAGCTGGAACTCACCTCGCCACTGTGCAGGCCTAACTCCCCTCTCAGCACCAGCCTGGTCACCTGGTTGAATAAAGATCACTGGGCATTGTCCACTGAAGCCTGAGAAACCTCTCCAGGATAGTCCAGTGTCCTAGGGGGCTGGGCAGTCACCCAAGCATCAAGAGTGAAAGTCCCAAACTCCCCCAAGCCAACACCAGCGAGCTGAAACTTCCCTTGCTGCTGTGCGAGCTTGTTCATCATTTTATCACTAATTACAGAGTGTTCATGGAAAGATTACTTAAATGTTTTTTTCCTGTTTTTCCATTGACAATTCAAGGATTTTGATGTATCTATTTTCCGCACTAATCAATAAGACTCAGCAGTAAGTACTAAATGAGTCTTGGCTGTGGCTGAATGGTTTAATGTTATGGCAAAGAAAACACAGTATCTTGACACAAGAGCAGAATCTATCATGGGTCAGATAATCTTACACCAGCTTTACCAAATTTAAAACATAGTTCATTCAAGAGAAAGTGAACACAAGAGGAACAAACAATAAACAACATGAGAGGGAAAATAACAGAGCCTCAGATATCCTAAGCTCCTGTGTTTCTCCCTGGCCTGAGTCAGGTTCAGAGAGCAAGTTGGGTGTTTCCTCCAGGGCACTCTGAGCCAAAGTTAAGTCTGAGTGCTTCATGGGAAAAGCATTGTATAGAGAGTAGGTGTGAGGGTCAGCAAAGCAGGAGGGAAGATGTATTGTAGAATTAAGCACAGCCAAAGTTGACTGTGACATGATCCCAGGGGGCCATCAGAAACTTATCTGAGCCAGGTGTGATGGGACTTGCCTGGCTGCACGCTGGGAGGCAGAGGCAGTCGGAGCACAAATTTGAGCCCAGCCTGGACTGGGGATGTAGATCTGTGTGAAAGCTTTAGGTTCTATTCCCCATACCACTAAAGACAGAAGGAAAAAAAAAATCGAATGTCACTTGCTGTCATTTCTTTTCTAAAAGTGACCTCATGGGATAAATATTTAACTAATGCATTTCTGGGTTATGCAAATATAAATTGTGGGCAAATATAAGTCCTGGGCTTTCCTACTCCTCAGTGTAGCTCCACTGAAAGGTTGGTAGAAGTCTGTCACTATGAAATTATAAATACACAAACTGAAAAGAAGTGTGTAGACATGTTTGTGGCATCATGATTGAGTAATTTTATGTCTGTTGAGCCTTATAGAAAAATAAGTTGGATTAGTCTTTTTATAATATTTTTCTAGTTTTTTTTCTAGCAATTCTTTTTTAAAATAGTGTATTGAATAGTGCTTATCAGCACTATCAGCCATGGATTGGATTAAAGAAATAATTTTCACCAAGGATAACTTGAGAATGATTGGCTTCATTTGAGTAGGGGAGATTTGTGGGGAGGGTGAGGGGTGCCCTGGTCAGGTAAGAGGTAAGGAAGGTTAGGTTCACTTGGAGTGTTAGACCCTGTGGAGAGTTAGTCACTGCAGAGATAGCTGAAGAAGGTGGCCAAGATCCCCAAAGAAAAATGAAATCCTCAAAGGTCTCTTCTGATGATTATCTGGATATCTAGAACATTAGTTCTCAAAACTTTTGGTCTTAGGATTCCTTTATAGTCATAAAAATTAAGGATCCCTAAGAGCATCTGTTTATGTGACTTGTATCTGCTAATATGTATCAATTGGAAATAACTGCAAAATTTTAAAATATTTGTTTATAAATTTACTCATGTATGTAGTTAATTTATTACATAATAACATATATAGCATAATACTGACTGATCATATTATAAAATATTTTTGATTGCACATTTCACAAGAGATATTATTATATTATGATTGAGATCTGCGGTCCCCTGGAAGCCTCATGTGTTTGGCAGGTGAGTGGCTCACGGGGGTGCTCTACTTAGTGGATTAACTGCAGGTCAATGCCGACTTGCTGTTAGGAGCTGGGGTCAGGTTGGAGAGGGTCTCCAGGGTGTGAGCTGGACTAGGGCATCTCATCCCAGCTCCTGCCTTCTCACACTGCTTCCTGGCTGCCAGGACAGCATCAGTGCTCCTCTGTCAGGCTCTCCCACTCTGTCACTGCTGCTTTAAGCCAGCTAAGCAGGGACTGTAACCGTGCATGCTTCAAGTCATGGGTGCTGGATACTGTGTCCTAACATCAAGAAAATGCCCAAGATATTATTGTTGCTGTTATTGTTATCATTATTATTATAATAATTTGTAGCTCTGGGGATCATACCTGGGGCCTCAAGTGTGCTAGTCAAACAGTTGTACCCTTTGTCCTATAACAAAATTTATTGAGTGAAAAGGATGACATTGTTCTAAATTTTATAAAGTGTCACTAATGTCTGACTTAATAGTAGATAGCAAGATTTCCATATGTGATTCTGACTTCACTTGTTATGCAAAAATAGACCCAATATGTAAGCAATAGATAGTTATTAAATATCGTGTACTAGTTGCTATGGTTAGATATTGATGATAAAAACATGAAGAAAATCTCATTTTTTTGATTTGGATTTCAAAGTTTAGAGGATGTAATAGCTTTTCATTTTTGGGGGAGAACAGGTTTATTCTGTTATGGGAGGGAAGATTTATTTTGTTCATGTTTCAGATGTTATAGATCATGGTCAGTTGTTTCCAAAGCAGGACATCATGTCAGCAGAGCTTGCAGGAGAAAAGCTGATCACCCCATAGAAGCCAGGAAGAATTGCAAAAGGAAAGCACCTGAGAAGAGGAACTTTTCACAGCCACAACACCAGTGGCCTACGTTCTCCAGCTAGGTGGTTCTTTCTGCCAGTGACCTTCCATTTCTGATCATGAGCCTTCTGGGGGACACTTTGTATTTACCACTACAGAGGGACAGGAAAGCAAGAAATGACAACATTGTGTGTTAGGCATCCCAAGCTAAACAGTGCTCTGAGGGACCAGTTATAAAAGGGCTCATCTTTCCTTGCAAGGAAACTACACCATGGTTTGGTATAATTATATTTACACTTTAAGTAGATGAAAGAGTCACACTTTTGGTAGCAAACAGAATCTGAAATTGGTATAATGAACCACAAAGAAGAGTTTGAAAAATGAAAAAGTGATTAAGAAAAGATATGCATAGACAAATATAGAAAAAGAGGACTGGAAATGCATTACATAAAGGAATACTAGTGCTGGCCTGAATTTAACAATGAGGATGTTAAAAAGAGTTTTAAGAGGCTACAGGGATTTTAAAAACTAGGACAAGACAGACATCATATATAATTTATTACTTATAACAGTGTTCGTTAGGGGAGATATAAATTGCAGGGGAGGGGAGTCCAGTGTGCCTGAGCAAAAGTTAATGGGTACAGCAATATGCTTTCAAAGTCAGCTAGTCACAGTTATTGGGAACAATGGGAGATTGAGTGGACAGCTGTAGTTAAAATTTGTAAGGGTACAATAAAAAAGAAGAGAAAAAGAAAACTAAAACTTTTTGGTATAACAAACATGTTGAAGTTTACATATATTTGAAAGAAAATAGAGATGATATGACCTGAAGAGCAGAATACATTATAGGAAAGAAGCAGATGAAACAAAACAATGACCATTAAAAATTGGGACTTCAAAATATATTTTCACTTAAAGTTTATTTTGCCATTAAATAAAACTCCTTGTTAAGAAGTTAATTGCAAATATTTTCATTATAAGTCAATGTACTTCATTATTCAACTTTTAGGCAATGTAGAAAATCAGGGTCAGGGATTTAGCTCAGTGGCAAAAGCGCCTGCCTGGCAAGTGCAAGGTTGTGAGTTCAATCCCCGGTACCCCCACCCCCCAAAAAAAGAAAGAAAGAAAAACCAACTATAGTTCCATCATCTCAATTCTTAGTTTGTTTTCTAGTATTTTTTAACCTTTATTTTTCTTTCTTGGTTTTGGTAAGATGTTGATAAAAATCACTTAATTTTAATTAGGTTTTGTTTTTGTTTGATCAGAGGACAAATTTATAAATACAAATACTTTGCAAAATCTGTTTTAGAAGCAAAAGCTATGTGGGTCAAGTGAAGTTATGCATACGTTACTTCTCATTACGGTAACTCTATCTGCGTTCATCTTTGTTGAAACTATTTCAGGTGTTCAACCTGGAGAAAGCTCAGCTTATTCTAGTAAGCAAGGAGCCATAGTTCAACAAGTGTTGGTGATGTGTGTGGAGTGAATATGCCCACAGTGTATTTCAGCAGAGTTCATGGACACTTTATGGAAAACCAACAGTGATTTATATATTGCTCTTTTATCCTGTCTTCATGACCTTGTTTGGTAACAGTTTTTAGATCTATGCTTCTGCAAAAATAAAGGGCAGATCAAAAGTTCATCAACTCTCTGATTTGAACATAAAGAACTGACTCAGAGTGGGGTGGGAATCAACTCTAAACTTTGGTCTTTTAGTTCAAGAGAATGTTTTATTTTAAAATAGTCACACGAATGTCTGTTCACTGGTCCACACTCTGCTTTTTCCACAGAGATAACTAGAGGCCTTGAACTGTGTCCTATATCCACTTTTAAATGCTTTTGTTCACTTAGATAATTCCATTTCAGAAGTTTAGTTTTTTTGCCCCTGAATTCTTATTTTTAATTCCTAGTGATGCACAAACCCTAATGTGTGGTGATTCTAAGCCAGTTCTTACAATCTTCTGCACATTTTATTTTTGAATTCAGTCATTTAGCACACTATCTAGATGTAGCAGGAACACAATGAGATATTTATTGAATGAATAAGAGTTTTAATTTTCTCTTGTGGGCTGGGCAAACCAGTACCAACCAAACAACAAATGAGTTTTGTAGAAATTCCCTGTGAACTGAATTTTGGACTTTCTGTCTGACCTTTCCCAGTTTAAATTTCTAACATGGTTTTTCAAATCAGAGTGAACATTAGAATTACCTGTGGATTGTGTTAAACATGCACACTCTTGGGCCACATTCCCTAGACCAGGTAGGGTCTAGCCATCACTATCTTCAGCAATTACATTGAGTATTTGTGCAGTACGAGGTCATAGAACCACACTTAATTGAACAGTGTTAAAGTCATAAGTTCAGAATGATTCAGGTAGATCAAATTTTGATTTGTTTTTTTAAATTTTGTTAAATTCCATATTGGGCAGATATTCTAGAGATCTTGTTCTAGAAAAAGGACTGTGATTGTCTTTTGATCATCAGTCTAGAATAATTTCCAGTAGATGATCTTCTTTCAGTTGCATGTGCAGAAATTAACAGCTTATCATGTATGATCTTGTCATGAGTAAATCTGCACAATGTCCAATCTTACCTGATTAAACAGCTATCATTTAAAACAATGAGATTTCTTAACACTGTTTCATTAGCATACCTTCCCAGAGGAAGGACTGGTCAGTGACTTGTCTTTAGCTGGCTAAAAAAAGACTAGCATGCTCTTGATACATTTGATGTTCCTTCTTTAAACACGGTGATTTGCCCCTGCTGGTCTGGATGAAGAAGATTACTCAGAGCCAAGGTTTAGATCAAGCACCGAGAACTGAGAGGGGCTGCCTTTTGGTGGGTAAGAGTCTTGGGAAACAGCAGCCAGCTGAGACCTCTGTGGTTATTCAATTGTAATTCAAAGACATAACAAAGATGTAGAAGAAAGCCATTTTACAATATATTGTATAGGAATTTTGGGGACAGGGCTGGAATAGGGTGGTTTGTTACATGACACAAATCAACCTAGTTTAGCCAGTCTTATCAAGGCTGAGGGAACATGTTGGCCAAACCAAACATCTTGGACAGTAACTTGCCCTTAATTCTGCTGGCAGCTGTCTTGCAAATTCTGCTGTAAACTCTAACCATGCATCAGGGAGCACGGGAACTGTTGTTCCACAAGGTCCCTTCCTTATTGCCCTGATTCAGTTGCTTCTTTGGCCAGCGTCTCCCTCAAGTGGTCATCCTCAGAGTCGCCTTTGACGCCTCACCAAGGACGAGAGGCTCTGTCTCCACAACTACTTTTGCTTCCTGTGCTCTGTTGTTGTGATCCGGATGTAAGTTCCAATACTCTCTCTCTCTTTTCTGTGTAGCTGCCAAGGCAGCTTCCCTTTTGTGAAAAAGGCCGGTAGGTAAGGCCAAAGCTCTGTGACTAAAAGGTGTTTGGAGATGAAAAGACTAGCTGTTTAACAGACATTTACAGAATAAGTTACTTTGCCAAAGAGTGATTAAAATCCTCTTTTTGACTTCTATATTAAGACATAAAAGAACATAGCACAGACGATCTAAAATGTTAATGTTGGACTGGAGATAAATGGCTCAGTGGTAGAGTGGTTGTCCAGCAAACACAAGTCCCTGGGTTTGGTCCCAGCACTAAAAACAACAACAACAAAAACAGTGTTTGTATGACTTGAGACTGAGTAAAAAAAGTCTCTTCTTTTACAACTACAAGAATAAAATTCATCTATAATTTCCTAAGCAGCCAAACAAACTAATCAGTAATTGAACTTCCAAATGGAATTTTTTGGTACCAGAAATGGAATTCCTCAGATGGAATATGAATCAGCCCATAAGAAAAGATCCTTTATACACAGTGAGTTTTGCATTATGATAATCTGGGGACTGAGAAATGAGGGCGAGAACCACCAGTATCTCCTAAGATCTGTGCCATGTTGGAACTTAGGGCGTCGGGAAATCAAGCAACCAGCTCGCCACCCTGGTAAGTGGCTGTGAGCCTTGGGAGATTGACCATATGCAGTCTAGCAAATAGGATTTCCTTCTACCATCTCTTTGAAGGCAAATATTGTTATCATTGTTTTGTTTTGTTCCAATTAGTTGTACTGCTCTGTTCAATATTCTGTTTTGATAAGTTCTATAATGTTCTGTATTTCCTTTGATTTTGCTATACTTGATTGAAAGAACAACTATTGTGAAAATGAGATATACTATGGTACCTATTACTGTTATTCTGGTAACCTGCTGTGAAGTCCTGTACCAATTTCACTGCACTGTCTCAATTGGCTTTGTTCTGTCTTGTTCTGTTGTATTTTACTACCTTCAAAATAATTTTTAAAAAATTTAAAAAAAGATAAGAAAGTAACAAAATACCTCCAAAACTCCCAATTCCTCCAAAGCTGATACATGGGGAATGCATGAGGAGAAACTCAAAAACAAAGCAACAGAATTTTATAAGGTGATTAAAAAGTAAATAATAACAACAAAACAGATCAGCAAAATACTGAGCAATCTGAAACATAATATAACTAAACAGATAATGGACTTAAAAAGCAAAAGGAGGAAAAGAAATTACTCTAAAGGATATAACTGCATGTGTGTTTAATTGTGTAGGATTGATAAACATGTGGCTAAGTTTTTGTTGGATCATTGGAAAGAACTGTTCGCAGTTTCACTGTTTGAATGTCCACTTTGTATGCTTTAATTTTGTAACTTGAACATCTATATCTAAGAAGACAATATGTAATTTATCAACTAGTGATTTCTTACTGTTTATTTTTTAAAATTCTGTATTGTTTCTACCCTTTTTTTCTGTTTTGCTTTTTTTCTCTTTAAATAAAATTTTTAAAAATTGGAAAAAAATAAACCTCACTGTGCTGCCTTTGTTTATTGTCACCACATGTGACTCAGTGAAGGAGAGAGGGGATGCCTACCTCTCGTTCCTGGTGTTTCCTTTCATGTGAAGCATCACTCCTGGCCTGTCTCCATTCCACACTTCCTCTCATGAAGCAGCATCTTTTTATGAATGTGTGAACAGAAAATGACACACATAGCTCATTCATTTCATTTTTCATTTATTTAACAGCAAATAGCCTGTGTGAACACCATATTCTTTAGTGGAAGAATGTGTGTGAAGTTGTGACTGAGACTGATGAGCTGGAAGGAATGCTTTTTTGATGATATTCCTGATTGGCTTGTAAGGAGGTGAAATCAGATATTGACAGCAGTCATCTTGGGCTCTGGGAGTGAGAGGAGTGAGGTTACTGAATGACTTTCAATACAATTAAATTGGGAAGAGGATATGTTCTCTTTTCCACATTAACTTCCTGAACTATCTAAATACTAGTGTTTTGATTTAACTTTCACTTCCTTTAATCTGTTCTTTTAGAACTGATGATTAAACATTTAAACATATTTGTTCCTAAGTATTTCTGTGAACAATGAACATTAATTTCTCCTTCAGGGCAATAATGATTACACCATAGAGGATTAAGGGAGAGCATCTGAAAAATTTATATTAATACTCTGTAATATAATGTTTAATTAACTCACATTTGCCATTTGCAGGGATTAATGTAGTAGAGAACAACGGATGACAGAGACAGAAAAACAAAACAATCACACTTCTATAAAATACACTTCAAGTTAGAACATTAAATTAAAACCAGATGGGCTTATCCCATCTTTGACCTGATTAAGGCTTGAAAGATACTCTCTCCTGGAGTACTGAACTGCTCTTCATGTGGAATTAGGCTACACTTGAGGGACCTGCCCTTTTTCTGTAGCTCAGAATTTTTAAGTTGAATATTTAATATTTAGTATTCAGTGCAGACCAAATTAATATTTGGATAAAGAAAAGGCTGCCTATGTAAGGAGGCAGACCAAGAACTTGTTGGCCCTCTGTCAGCCATGTTATGCTTTACCTGGAAACTTAAATGGCTGTGGGCTCAATTTTAAGACTTACCAATTTTTCCAACTTAGCTGCAAGATGCTAGAAGCCAGAAGGCCATCTTTGTTTATCATTTGATTCTGATTGGTAAATTTAATCTTAATTATCTCTAAGGTTCAAGATAATCCAGATTTACCTTATAATTTGAGAATTGTTTTGGAATTGAGGATCAGTTGATATGATACATTTTAGGTTCATCTTTGAATTGCTCAACAGTTTTTACTGTGATAAGTGGACTCCGAATAAACTGGGATTCTGATGAATTTAGACTTTTTAAACTGTGAAATATTCTACCTGTTTCTCTCCCATGTTATAATTTCTAAGCATATATTAAGCCATATTGCCTGTAATTTTTTGAATTTGTGAATAGATGACCATGAATTTATACTTGTAATCAGTGATATAATCAAATATATCCATCAACAATCTGAAACATATGAGCGTCAACTTGATTAGCTGTTCACACAAATGCCCATAAGTAGGAGAGTACTGATTTTACACAGCCAATTTAACTTTTTAATAGTTTTCTTGTTATTTCTTGTGGATGTGTGTAGGAAATGTCACTAACTAGACACATTTTTGAGTGTACTTTATTTTCTATCTCACCTTTTATATTTTTATTTCTGAGGGTCTAAGATCTCAGAATTAGGTACCTGTTTCCAATGATCAAAAAAGACTCAGAAACTCTGGGAGGTAAGGCTGTGACTTCCTGTCTGTTTAATCTGAGTAATTTAAGGGGCCAGTAATGAAAAAAAAAATCTATGGCTTTCAAGCTGAACGGTCATTAGAATCATTTAGGGAGTGTTTAAATATTGTGAGTATTCTGTTTATCTCTAGTGAAGCTTAATGTATAAACCATCAGCATGGTGGTGGTTGAAGCACTGTAGAAGTTCAGTGCTCAGGTGTGACAGCCTCAGGAGTGGGAGGAGCCAGGGCCTCCCACTGGGGCTCACACAAGTTTCAGTGGTTGAGTGGAGAGGACATTGGTGTGAAATTCTAGGAAATCATTTCTTAATTTAGCAGCACCATAACAAACGTGGTACTCCAGATGTATGCCAGCTCTTTGATTTTTCAGTTTCCTCATATAAAATAAAGATGTTTAGATATATTTCCATGATTTTAGCTTTTCATTAAAATTATCTTTACAAATTTCTAGAGTATTTAAAAAAATCTCAACTCATTCAATATATTTGAATAGAGGTGCTGCCCTATTAAATTTGTCTAGAGGTTTAAAATGATTTAATTTTAATTTATAATCAATACTTACATCAATTTTAACTTTAGCACAAATAATTAGCTATCCTTAGAGATAAAGCTCTAAATGTATGATTTTGAATTTTACCTCTTGCAAGAATAGTGAGAATTAAAATAAATGATCTTCTGAGATGTATGAGTTTACAGCAATAGCTTTTACAATTAGAGATATCCAACTACAGATAATTTTTGAAACTGGTTTCTTCCTTTGAGTTGAATATGCTTTTATATTAAGAAGTTTTAGATCTCTGATTTTGTTGTCAGGGAACAATGGGTGACAGTATTATTTAGGGTACTACATTAACTCTGAGTAAATATTTACATCAGATTTTTTTTTTTTAGCAATGTCTTCAAAAACATTGAGATGAAGAAATTTGACCTTTATTTTTCAGAAGGACAAGGATAAGGTTCTGCATTTCCTTGTCAAACAGTAGGGAGAAAAAAAAGCCTTTAAAAATAACCCACCAATTTTCAACCATTATATTTTAAGCCACAGGAGCTTGTGAGTTATCTTTCATCTTGGTTCTATCGCATCACCAGAAAAATTACACAGCATCTCCCAAAGGAGAGGTCTAGCTGGGAAGCAATTCCAGCAAAAATATATTATAACAATGTAATTGTTCAGTGTGTCATTCTAACAATTATTCATCTTTGCCCCTCTATCTATGCTTTTCTCACTCTTCTCCTTATTTTATCTTCTTAGACCTACAATTTCCTCTGCATACAAGTGGTAGAAAGAGTGTCATGAGGCCGTGACATCTGGAGCATAACGTTCAAGGAATTTATTAGATATAAATAGTACTGAGCTGTAGCTACAGTATCCCTGCAGGTAGGAAGCAGTTGAATTTCATTATTGTTCTCCCCAATCTTTTTATTAGTATGAGTGAAAAGAAAAGTAGTTGTGTTAAAGAATAAAATAATTTTTACTTTAAAACTAGGAAATAATAATGTACCTTCTAGAAGGTGTGCAGAGTCCATTGAGGTCAAGCATCACCAGAGTACACATTCTGTGTTTCCTGTAGGATCACATTTCCAATTTAAAAAAAAGCATTTGACACATCAAATGACGAGACAAAATATCTGCAATTTGAGTTGAGTTGGAAAATTAAGAAATACGGCACTTACCACATTAGTTGTCTCTTACTGCATAAGAAACCACTTGAAGCAGTAATTACTTATTTTCCCCTGTGACTAAATAATTTGAGTTGGGTGAGTCTGCTCGTCTCTCTCAGGCTCACTCACACGGCCACCGTCTATAACTCTAACCAGATCATGAAAGATGGTATTACTGATGTGTCTGCCAATTGATATCTGGGCTCTGAATTGGGGTGACTTGTGACTTATCCCAACTCCATGGGTCTTTTATCTGCTAATTCATGGCTAATTATTGGCTAATTCATGGCAATCTTAGGGCAGTGTTTCAAGAAGACAAGAAAAGAAGCCACAAAATCTCTTGACATTTAAAATTCAGATTTCCTATGAGACTAGGCTGTCCAGATCCAAGGATGGGAAAATACATGTTGATCTCTAGATGGGAATGGGAAGAACAACAGAGTCACAGAACTCCCCAGGGAGTTGGGGAAACTTTTAATGGTCATTTTTGCATGCAACTGACCACAACTCACTATCTGGCAGTGATAATTCACATCTCTTCCACATGAAAATACATTTACTTCTCCCATGGAAATTAGTCCCCCCTCCTGTCTTTCTCATTTTGCCCATTTTGCATGTTAAACAAATACTCTATCCCTGAGCTAGACCCCCTAAGGCTCCATAAAAGTCTCATATCTATACTGAATTATGTTTGAGATTCAAGAATTTTATTGTTTGACTCAGATTTGGATATGGGTGACTTTTTTTCCTGTGGGTCTTTGGCTATGACTTTTCTTGATTCAGAAACCTGTGAAAAGAAAGGAGAAATAAATTTTGATTATGCACACTGGACAGGATTACTGAAAGAAATTTGCATTCAGAAATGAGAATGAAGAAAATAGCTTCCCCATGGTAATTCTGCAATCTAACCAGGCACATGTTGCCAGATTTCCCTATTTTAGTCTCTAGGCAGGTTCTTTGAGTGGAGACTAGTTTCACTTCATTGAATTGGTTCCCTAGTTGATTCTTGACTCAGCCCTCTGAGAGCTTTCTTTTTATACAAAAGAAAACAAAATTGCCCATGTTTGTAGCTGAGTTGTTTTTCCAGGCTAATTTTTGTCAATAGGAAGCTGGAGGCCCAGAAGTCTATTCTGAGTTTTTCCTGATGCAAGTATCCCAAAAACTTTTCATCTGTTTTGTGAATTCTACTAGGGTCACATGCTCTCAAGGATGCAGCCATAATTCTTTCTGAAACTTCAGTCTCTCTCTGCCTCTGTCTCTCTGCCTCTGTCCTTGTGTCTTTCCTCTCCCCTCGTCTCTCTTGGTATCAGTATTCTGTGTGACATTGTCCTTAACATTGTCTTACAAGTTTTTTTATCTTTCCACAAGCTTATGTTAAATTTCACTTACTAATTCTGAGACCATAATGAAAGTTTTAATGCCCACACCTTTGGTTCAGTGTTTGCCTAAGATCATTTATTAATTTTGGAGTTTTTTGTCAACTGTAGACACTAGGATTATAGTTTATTTTTCAACTTAACAACTTCTTCTAAATGCTGCTAGTAAAAACTAAGTATCTTCTCTCATTATTCTCAATTTTTTCCTTGCTTTGTTGTGTGCAAGACTAATTGTTTTGATTTTTGACACACCAACTGGAAATGGCCTTAGGCAGAATCTAGAAGAGTTAGGCACATTGTCTAACCTTCCAGTGAATTCATTTTCTTATTGTAGGAGTATGGTGCAATACTATTATGCAACAGTGTTTTTTCTTGGGGTTGCACTAACAGTTACATTACTTTCTAGACTCCACATATATCCCTATCCCAAAGCCAATGCTAAATGTTTTAGATTTTTTGCAGCACCCACTTCCAGGGCCAGTTACCTATCAACTTCTACTACTGCATAACAACCCACTCTGAACCCTAGCAGCATAGGGTAGATATGCTTGTTAGTCTATGGGAGAGCAATTTGAGTTGGAGAGAATTGAATGACTCTTGCTGTCTCACTGGGGTCATTCAATGGCTTTATTTCACTGAAGAGGGCTCATTGGTCTGAGATGGCTTCCCTCACTTATCTGATGGTGGTTGAATGGCTATTTATTGGTGGCTTGGTGTGGAAGGCTTTATCCAGGGCTCCTAGGTCACCTGACTTCTCTAGTTACTAGAGTCAGATTTTCTTCAGTGTAAGATCTTCTTCAGTATAAGATCTTCTATAAGTCAAGTTTTCTTTACCTTCTGAGAGGGTGAGAGTACCCACTGAAACATTTCTTGAGATTTAGACTTGGCAGTCACAAACCGTTACTTCCATTCTGTTAATCTGAGCAAGAGACAAAGACATCTCAGAATCAAAGTCGAGGGTTACTTTCTCTTCCTCTTGTGTAATAAACTGAAAAGGTACATTGCAAAGGGATAGGAAGAATTTTTGTGGCTCATTTTGCAAACTATTTAGCCCCTAATAGGGATATTTTGACCATGAATTTAACTTAAATTTTATAGTGTTCCATTACTTTTTGATAGTGATAGAAAAGGTAGCTCAATAGAACATGCATTAAAAAGGGAAAACTTTCATTTCTCTGAGAGATGGAATATGTAGTTAAATGATTCAAGACAGTATGAGAACTGGGCTAGAAATGAGCATGTCCATCTTTAGACATAGAAAATTTATGGAAAGCAACTCTCTCTTCCCTTAAAGTTAAGATTTTCAATCTATTCTCTGAGTACAAGTGTTTAAATCAGCAGTCTCTGATTTTTCCCATTGATTTTCTTTCTTTTCAATAATGTAGCACAGTGTATTTTTTATCTCATCATTTTTTGTTCATGTGATTAGATAGCATACTTCCTAGCATTTAAAACTAAGATAATTTACTTTTGAATAATTATTTAAGATTTAAAACAACTTTGATTACATTTCAGAATAAGAATATGGACTTTTGGCCCTTGTTGTATGATTTTTTTGTTCATTACTCTTAGAAAACACCAATTTATATTCACTCGTTGAAATTTCCTAGGGTAAAGCGTTCACTGGTTTAACGTCATGGCTAGTGGAAGAAAAATGCCACTGAGAGTCTTTTTTTCTTCGGACATATCACATGAATACATGCCCTGCTAAATAAGATAATTTGAATACCTAGCCTTTTCAAAGGGGATTTCAAAGAAGCTAGATTGGAAATAAGAAGAGCCTATAATTAGAACAAAGTTTTTTTTTTGTCTCTGCATATAGCAATTTACTCCTATATAGCACATTATCCCAGAACATTGATGGTTACTAGTATAGTTGACAATTGTTTTATACCTCTTGTGATTACACTTTTCTGCTAGGTATTAAAGACCAAATTAAGATGAGACCATTTTGCTATTTATTAAGGTCAGTTAAGTCTCCTCAGGATTTACCTTGGAATCATGTATAGCATCTCTAGTTCTTCTGTCAGTGTCATCTCTTTGGATGAGTCATGGTCATTGCTTGATCAAGTTGCTTTCTGTGAAAGCTTGGGAGACCCTTTTCTCCTAGTGACTATCCTTAGGCACACTACACACCATAGACATTTATCCTCTTGGTCCTAAAATCTCCTTGATCAGGAGTTTGTATAGCTCATTAGAGTTGCTGTACATCGCTGAAAAGTTTCCCTCATGTCCCGAGTCCTCATTGACTCTGAGGGCTGGGGCCAAAATATTGGCTGTCTTCCTACCACATCTATCTTTCTAGTTTTTGGATGCTTAACCTCAGTTGTTGAACATCCAGAACAGGAGGTTAAAGATATTACATTGTATTGGGAGCCGTAAGCCTAATATTACATAAAATAGAATAATTATTTCCTAACAACCATGAACATTCTAGTATTTAAATCCTTGTAGAATGTTAACAGACAATGGTCATATAGTTTACATAGAAAATTTGAAATTAGAAGTCTTGTATAATATTGTAATAATAACAATCACGATGATATTTTAAAACACACTTAGATTCCATTTTGACATAAAATAGCTCTTTCAGTTCATCATCTCTACCTAATAAATAGCAAGCTTTTACCTAACTAGTTGACTTTTAATGGGTGTCCTTGAAGAAATTTTGTGACATTTGTCTTGACTGTTTAATGTCAAGTATAGTGCCTCATACATAGCATATACATCACACAAGTTTTTGTTGAAGGCAGATATTTGAAGGAAAAGTCTATTACCATAAACAATCCCAGTTTTATGTTTTAGAATATAGTACACTTGGAAGACATGAACACATATAATATACCATGAGAGTAACAATGAATTATCATGCCCATGTGAAATACATTTCTTAATTTAGTTATGTACCAAGAGCACCTTTTGTGAAAAATCTTATTATATCTAAAAAATTAACCTTTTGCTGATAACCCATTTATTGGGGGTGTTTCCTATAAGGGTGTGAAGATTATTGGGGCTTCCCATTAATGATCAAGGACTGGATAATTTTCCAGGTAGTTGAGTAAAGTTTTATAGAAGGCTGAAGTGAGAAGAAAAAAAAAAATAGCAAGATGATGTTGAAATCTCTGTGGTAATAGAAAGTGGAAAAGATTCTGTGTGTTTTCATGATTGTTTCATGGATGTGCCAGGAAGTCAGTTGGGAGGAGTAATTTTAATTTGCTCTTTTGTAATGCTACACATGCTTAAAATGGGTTTGGCTTTAAAGACGATTAAAGCAATTGCTATTGAACTAAATTTCCAATGTTACTTTGTACATCTCAGCCTTATCTCTGGATTAGTCTTTGTACTAAAAGCTTTTAAATTAGCATCACAGAATGGTACATTTTGTTGAGATGAGAAACTGAAAAGTCAGTCAGTATTTTTAGAACACAGACACTTAATCCTTCATTGTATAACCTTGTAGTTTTGAGAAAAGTATTTAAGGAAAGTGAGAGTCTGGCAAACTTTGTATATTTTAACTTTTTAGGACAAGTAATATGAAGTCATTTTGTAGCCTGAGAAATGGTTTATTTAGAATAATTTCTCTTTGGTGAACTCAGTGAAAACTATGAAAGGGGTATCATTTTATTTCTTTACTCTTCCATAATGCTATTTACTGTTTGCACAGGAATCGTTCAATTTTAGGAAATGTTCACCATCTTCTCCTACTGATTAAATTCCCGTTTGGTCTCATTGCCAAGTCTGTTGGATTAAATTAACAAATTCTGTTTGCTTTAGTGGAAATAACCTGCATCAACCTTTAGCTTGTACAAAACAATAATCTCTTCAGTGATATATTGATTCAATGCTCCTTATCTTTTTAAAAAGAAATGTACAGTGAAAATGTTATCAGCTTTCTAGAAGTTTGCAATGTTGCACTGCTTATTTTAATAAGTTGGAGACCTTGATCTTCCACATCTAATAAATCTTTTTTCTCTTTGCTGTTTTTAATGATCTCAGTTCTTCAAAAAGATTACCAAATTTTGATTACAAGGAAAGATTCTAACATGATGTTTTAGTATAAAAAAGTCCAACTCTCAAAAATTATCACATCAAAGGACCAATTTAGGAAGATTTAAACCTGTCTTTTAAAATCCAATTTTTATTGAGTTGCTTTATTCTGTACCTCTTTTCTTTGCTTTGTAGCTAACAGTTAAGAGGTATTGAGAAGCTTTTAGAGACAGTCAATTAAAATTTTTGATGTAAGAAGATTTGCAAGTACAACAAGATTTTATAAATTTTACACAAAGCCTAAGCCATTGCAAACATTAAAAGCAAGCACTGGAAAATTAAGATGACATTTTCTGATTTTCAGTAAAAAAAGAATGGCAATGGTAGAATGAGGAAGAGAGACTGAGGGAGAATAGCTGTACACTAATGTGGAGAAAAAAAAACAACAACAGCTGCTATGTTTTGAAGGTAAGGCTATGATTCATAGCTTTTGTAAACTTTAAAATGTATTACTTGTCTCCTCTTCTCACCACATTATTTTTTTTTTCAGATGACCTCGTTGGAGAATAAAGAGAAAGTTACTTGTCTAGTACCACTTGTCTGATGCAAACAAGTCTGCCATTTGACACGAAGCCTATTGCTAAAGCCATCCTCTTTTCAAAGCAACACACTCTGTCTTTGAGAGGTGCCCCAACTTTTCCACTCTTCATTCTTCTTTCACCATAAAGAGATCAATGACTCTGTGCACCACAAGATAAGCACTTAACAATCCAGGTTATTGCAGAAACATTCAAGAAACACTGAGAGGTTTTATTTACATATATTATCTTTTAATCTACTTGGATTGATTCATATAATTCAATGGAATTCATTTCTTTGTTTTCAGAATAAACAAGAAAAATCAAATAGAGAATTTCATTTACCTCAAAGAACTTGGGATGCCATTCAACAATGACCCTTCAAGGATGTTGTATATCTGGTGCTCCATCACTCAATTTCAGGTCTCCAGTGTGAGCAGCTAGCTAAACTGAATGTGCACTGATGGACATTTCTTGAATAGCATCAAACTATCAAAATATAGGCATTTCCTCTTGGCTCAGTGGATAACCTTTGCCAATATTGAAGAAAACCTAGTTGATTTGGATTTACTGAGATAATATTTATAGGCTGTACCTAATGGGTAATTAAAAGTATTATGAAGATAATTATGATGCTACTAGCTTTTTATCTTAAAGCTAATTGAAGACTTGCTACCCCTATTTCTCTAATCCTTCCTGTCTCTGCACATGTTTTACCACAGTTTCAGGGAGTCCCTTGAAATATGGAAATTAATTAAATAGTACCTATTTAATTAATAATTACATTAATTTTACTATTTATTTAATTAATTTTTTTCATTGCTGGAGCAAAATATCTGACATTCAAAGTTAAATGAGGATAAGTTTATTTTAGCTCACTGTTTGTAGAGGTTTCAGTCCCAGTTGGCTGACTCCAAGACAAGGCAGCATGACAGAGGGGCATGGTAGAGTATAAACAGTCCATGGCAGACCAGGCAGGAGGCAGTAAGCTGCTTTCTATCTTTCCCTTTCTCCCATACAGGTCCAAACCTATTTGTCTGTGCTGCTCACACCAAGAGTGAGCCCTCCCAGTCCAATCAGTGGACTAATTCATAACCATACACCCTCAATCCATATTTACACACCCGAGATTCAGCCACTTTTGAAAAGTACCAACTGTAAAAGCGTATGGCTTTGGGGAGAAATCTAGATAGCAGACATAACAGTTATTTTGTACCCAAACATTTTGGTGCAACATTCTGAGGTTCTGCCATACTTTTAATGAGTAGGAAACAGATTTCTATCTCTGAAGATATCCACAAATTCCCTGTTTCTTTCAACTCAGAGAACCATTTTTTAAAAAGTAGTCCTCAGAAAGTTCTACTTTTTCTGTGGAGCATCCCTTTCCTTTCAAAGGAATCCATGTCACATTATTTCTTTGAGATAAAGAAGTACCGGATCAACTGTCACTTAAGAGAAGGGAAAGGGAGAAAGACAGGGAAGAACAAATTTCAGTTTTCATAAATTTGCCTGCCATAAAAAATACTCAGTTGCAATATTTTCCTATCTTGAACTATAGGGTGTCCTGAGCCAATGTTTTGTTTTTTTTGTTTGACAACCTTTTAAATTTTATTTTAAAAATGGAAAAACAAAACAAAACAAAAAACAGACAGGAAAAACAAGAAAGAAAAGAGGCAAGCAAACAATAACAACATAAAAACCAAAACAGTAACAACATAGGCTTTCAAAGCAAGATGATAGGAGCTTAACAATGGTTGTTATTTTGCGTAATAATCTTCAGAAGAGTGACTCAAATTACCAGATAAAGACATGCAAAATTGATCTAATCATATGAGTATGAACTGTTCTGTTCCAAGAGCTAATTGAATTAGTAGTGCAATCATCTTAACTATCTTATGTATCTTTATACAAATTTATATATTTTTCTTTTCCCTTCCTTCTTTTCTCATTTTCTCTGAGTTTTTTCCCCCTTTGAGCAGTTTCTTACCCTTTCATAATATTTATTGAAGATTTTGGATCTTATTTACTCTATCAGTCTGCTATAATAGGGAGACAATATGGTATTTACACACGTGAGTCAGATTTATTTCATTTATGAAAATGGTCTCAAGTCACAAACATTTACGTACAAAAACTTTGATATGATTCTTCTTTATAGCTGAGTGGGACTCCATTGTATAAAAATAACACATCCTTTTTACCCATTCCTCAGATGATGAGCAATTAGGTTGTTTCCAAGGTTTGGTTATTACAAATTGTGCTGCTACAAACATGGGTGCACATGCATCACTGTCATACGATGTTTTCAGTTCTTGGAATATGCCCAGAAGCAGGATATCTGGGTCAAATGAGACCTGTAATCTTAGCTTTTTGAGGAAACTCCACACTGATTTCCACAGTGGATAAGCCAGTCTACACACCATCTAACAGTGGAGAAGTGTTCCTTTTTCTCTACAGCCTCTCCAGAATTTGTTATTGCTTGATTTCTTGACAATAGCCATTCTTTCTGGAGTGAAATGGAATCTCAGCATTGTTTTAATTTGAATTTCTCTAATGACCAATGATGCTGAATATGTTTTCACAAGGTTGGCTAGGGGCTTATCAATTTTATTTATTCTTTCAAAGAACCACCTCTTTGATGCATTGATTCTTTTTTTTATTTTAAAGAGAATAAAACAAAAGAGGACAGATCTAAGCAGATCAGAGCAGAACAATGTAAGCAGCACAGCACTTCACAACAAGACAATTAGATATTAACAGTAGCTGTTGTAATGTTTCTTTCTTTGAAATAGTTGAGCTTAGCTTTACACACAATAATGTCAAACAAAACAAAATAGAATACAACCACTCAAGAGAATGGAAGTATTGCAAGGCATTCTGAACCAAATAACTGAAGATGAACAATGGCTGCTATATTATCTCACTTTCCATAAAAAATTTTGTTTATACTATCATACATATTAAAATCCAATAAGACACAATGTGATAGAACCAATGGTAATAGAAAGACAAGAGCATAGTAGGACTTCAGATCAAGATGGTATTAAATCAACAATGGCTTCCATATTGTCTTGCCTTCAAAGAAACCATTCATACAATCACATATATTAAGATCAAACAAAACAGAATAAAACCATTCCAACCAATGAATGAAAACATAAGACTTCAAAGCAGTGTAATGGTGAACCATGATTACCATAAAATCTTCTGTACTTTTAACATTTCTTACACTAGGGAGACTATACAGTATTTATACATGTGAGTTTGATTTATTTCACTTATGAGTATAGATTCAAGTTGCATCCATTTATTTATAAATATCTCAATGTGATCATTCTTTATAGCTGAGTAGTACTCCATTGTATAAAAGTACCACCACTTTTTTATCCATTCCTCAGTTGATGGGCACTTAGGTTGTTTCCAAGATCTGGCTATTACAAATTGTGCTGCTATAAACATGGGTGTGCATATATCACTGTGGTAAGAGGTTTTCAGTTCTTCTGGGAATATGCCTAAGAGTGGAATAGGTGGGTTAAATGGGACCTCCAAACCCAGCTTTTTGAGGAATCTCCAGATTGAACTCCACAGTGGTTGCACTAGTCTACACTCCCACCAACAGTGCAGAAGAGTTCCTTTTCCCCCACAGCCTCTCCATTATTTGTTGTTGATAGTTTTGTTGATCCTGGCCATTCTTTCTGGAGTGAGATGGTATCTCAGTGTGGTTTTAATTTGCATTTCTCTAATGACCAATGATGGTGAACATTTTTTCATATATTTATTTGCCATTCGTATTTCTTCATCTGAGAACTGTGTTTTCATCTCGGATGCCCATTTTTGGATTGGGTCTTTGAATTTCGGAGGTCTGATTTGTTAAAATTCTTTATAAGTTCTAGACAGAAGTCTTTTGTCTGAGGGACAATTCACTAAGATATTTTCCCAGTTTATAGTTTTCTTTTCACTCTGCTGGAGATTTCTTTGGACATGCAGAAACTCTTTAATATGATGTGATCCTAGTTATTGATTCTGGGAAGTATTTCCCATGCAATTTGGTTCTTGTTCATGAATTCTCTACCTACCCCTATGTCTTCAAGATTTTTATTTACTTTGTCTTGCAATAGATTTAGTGTTTCTGTCTTAATATTTAGACCTTTGATCCATTTAGATATAGTTTAGTACATGGTAATAGGCAAAGGTCTAGTTTTAGTTTTTGGCATATGGATAGTCAGTTTTTCCCACAACATTTATTAAAGAGACTGTCATTCTTCCAGTGAACATGCTTGGCCCCTTTATCAAAGATAAGATGGTTGAGTGTGTTTGTAGTTGTATCTTCTAGTCTATTTCATTGGTCTTCAGGTCTGTTTTTATCCCAGTACCATGTTGATTTTATTATGGTAGCTTTGTAGTATAACTTCAAGTCAGGGATTGTGATGCCTCCTGCCTTGGCTTTGCTGCTTAGAATTGCCTTTGCTATTCTAGGTCTCTTCTGGCTCCAGATGAATTTTAGGAGTGATTTCTCTAGCTCTAAGAGGTATGTTAGTGGTATTTTCATTGGGATTGCATAGAGCCTGTCTAACAATTTTGGGAGAATGGCCATTTTCACAATATTTATTCTTCCTATCCATGAACAAGGGATGTCTTTCCATTTTCTGAGGTCCTCTTCGATTTCTTTTTTCAGGGTATTATAATGTTCCCTGTACAACTCTTTTACTTCTTTCGTTAGATTAATTCCTAAGTACTTCATTTTTTTGGATGTTAGTGTGAAGGGTGTGACTTCTCTTATTTCTCTCTCGGTGATTTTGTTGTTAGTGTATAGGAATGCTATTTATTTTTGAGTATTGACTTTGTATCCAGCTACATTTCTGAATTTATTTATTATATCTAGGAGACTTTTAACAGAGGTTTGGGGGTCTTCTATGTAGAGTATCCTGTCATCTGCAAGTAATGATAGTTTAACTTCTTCTTTTCCTATCTTTACTCCTTTTATTTCTCTATCTTGTCTAATTGATCTGGCTAGTATTTCCAGAACTGTATTGAATAGGAGCAGTGATAAGGGATATCCTTGTTTTGTACCTGATTTCAAGGTAAAGGCTTTCAGGTTTTGGCCATTTAACATGACACTGGCTTTTGTTTTGTCATAGATGGCCTTTATCATATTGAGGTAAAGACCATCTATTCCAATTCTCTGTAAGGTTCTTATCATGAATGGGTGTTGGATCTTATCAAAAGCTTTTTCTGCATCTATAGAAATGATCATGTGATTCTTGCTTTTGGCTCTATTGGTATGGTGGATTACATTTATTGATTTATGTATGTTGAACCATCCCTGCATGCCTGGGATGAATCCCACTTGGTCATGGTTTATAATCTTCTTGATGATTTGCTGCATCCTGTTTGCCAATATTTTATTGAGAATTTTGCATCTATGTTCATTAGGGAGATTGGCCTGTAGTTGTCTTTTTTGGTTGGGTCTTTCTCAGGTTTTGGTACTAGAATAATATTTGTTCTAGGAATGACTTAGGGAGAATTTCTTCCCTTTCAATTTCATTGAAGAGTTTGAAGAGTTTCAGCATTAAGTATTCTTTGTATTTCTTGTAGAATTCTGCAGTGAATCCATCTGGGCCTGGGCTCTTGTTTGTTGATAGGGACTTGAGTACATTTTCAATTTAATAATAGAAATTATGTTATTCAACAGTTTTGCATCTTGATCCAGCTTTGGTGGTTCATATGTTTCTAGGAATCTGTCCATTTCTTCTGTGTTATCAAATCTATGAGAGTAGAGGTTTTGGAAATAGTTGTTGATGATCTTCTATATTTCCACAGGGTCAATAGTGATTTCTTCTTTTTTCATTCTTTATTGCATGAATTCGAGTCTTTTCTTTCCTTTTTAAAATCAGGTTGGCTAGAGGCTTGTCAATTTTATTTATTCTTTCAAAGAAGCAACTCTTTGATTCATTGATTCTTTGAATTGTTTTCTTAGTCTCTGTTGCATTAATTTCTGCTCTCATACTTATAATTTCCTCCCTTCGTTTGCCTTTGGGCTTGGCTTGATCTTCTTTTTCTAGATGTTTCAGGCATAATATTAGGTTGCTTATTTCTGTTCATTCTGTTTTCCTAATTTGGGAACTCAGTGCAATAAATTTTCCTCTGAGGACTGCTTTCATTGCATCTCAAAGGTTCCAGTAAGTTGTATATTTATTTTTGTTTGCTTGTAGATATTGCTTAGTTTCTTCTTTAATTTCCTCTGTGACCCACTGATTGCTCGAGTGTGTTATTTAATTTCAATGTGTTTGTGGGGTTTTGCAGTATCTTTTATCTTTAATTTCCAGTTTCATGGTGCTATGATCCGATAACATGCATGGGATAATTTCAACTCTTTTGCATTTACTTAAATATGTTCTGTGGGTTAGCATATGGTCTATTTCAGAGAATGTCCCATGTACTGCTGAGAAGAATGTATATTCTGATGTTGTGGGATGGAACACTCTGTATATGTCTATCAAGTCCATTTGTTCACAGGTGTGATTCAGTTCTGTTATTTCTTTGCTGATTTTCTGTCTAGTTGATCTATCCCTTTGTATCAATGGTGTCTTAAGGTCTCCTGTTATAATTGTGTTATTGGCTATTTGATTTTTCATTTCTATTAATACTTGCTTTGTGTAGTTGGGTGCTCTGGAATTTGGTGCATATATATTTAAGATTGTTATGTCTACTTCTTGAAGTTTTCCCTTAACTAGTATGTAGTGACCTTCTTTATCTCTTTGGACCATTCTTGGTTTGAAGTTCACATGGTGTGTAAAAAGAATAACTATCCTTGCTTTTTTTTGAGTTCCTGTTGTATGGAGTATTTTTTTCCATCCTTTGACTTTCAGTCTATGAGTTTCCTTTTGGGTTAGATGGGTTTCTTGTAGACAGCATATGGTTGGATGTTGTTTCTTGATTCATTCTGGAAGTCTGTTTCTTTTAATTGATGAATTGAGGCCATTTACATTAATGGTTATAACTGTCATATATTGGTTTATTGTTGACATGTTATCTTTCTGATGTTGTATCTTAACTTTCCATTCTGTTTAATTGTCTGTCTTGCTTAGTGGTTTTTTCCTGTGTATATCTAGAATATCTTTCAGTATTCTTTGTAGGGTTGGTTTGGTGATCATGAAGTTCTTCAGCTGTTCTTTGTCATGGAAGTATCTTATTTCTCCATCCATTTTGAAGGACAGTTTTTTAGGGTACATCAGTGTGGGTTGAAAGTCATTTCCCTTTAGGATTTGAAGCACTTCACTTCATGCTATTCTTGACTTCATTGTTTTTGTTGAGAAGTCTGCTGTGATTCTGATAGGTTTTCCTTTATAGGTGATCTATCTTTTCTCTCTAACAGCTTTTATTATTCTGTTCTTATGTTGGATTTCTGTGATGTTGATTATTATATGTCTGGATGTAGTTTTGTTTTGGTTATGACTATTTGGAGTTCTATATGCTTCAGTAATCTGCATGTCTGTTTCCATACTCATGTTTGGGAAGTTTTCAGCTATTAATTTTGTAAATAGCCTCTTGATAATATTTGTGTTGTCCCCTTCATTTTCATTTATCCCTATTAATCTTATGTTGGTTTTTTTGCATCATCTTGCAACTGTTGAATTATTATTTCCTTATTCCTTGTTATTTTTAGAAGATTGTTCCTTTCCTGTTCACTAGCTGCAATCTTATCTTTGAGTTCTGAGATTCTATCTTCACTTTCATTGAGGCAGTTTTTGCAACTTTCATTAGAGTTTTTGATTTCCTGTATATTTCTTTGATCTGCTTAATGCATTCTGTTTGTCTCTTACACTGTTCATTCAGGGATTCTATCATTTTGCTTTATTCCTTTAATTTTTTAGCTGTGTCTTCGTTTGATACATTCAGTATTTCTTTCACTACTTTTGTCATTTCTTCTTTTACCTGGGAGAATATTTGAGTTCCCTCATAGCTTCCTGTACTTACTTCTTTATTTCAGTTGATATCATTTCATGCATTTCAGGTGTATGTGTAGTATTTTCTTCTATGTTCATGGCTCCTAGGTTTTCTTGGGATGGGCTGGAGGTTTGGGCATTTTGGTCTTTCATTTTGTCATTTTTCTATGTTTCCATGTTTCCAGCAATTTTCCAAAGCTTTCCCTGGATGTGTTGGAAATCAACTCCTGAGCCTTGTGCTACTGGGACTCACTTGGCTTTGGCTCCTCTTGTGTGGTGGGCCTGGCTCGCTTGGTTGAATCAAGGTCCCTGGGCAAATTCCACTCAAGCCTGTGGAACCTCTGGAGCCTAGTCCAGTGACCTAAGGGGGCTGGGCAGGCACCCAGCCACCAGGATTGATTGTCCCAAATTTTTCCAGGCCTTCCCTGGCAAGTTGCAACTCACCTTGCAGTGCATTGCAGGCTTGGCTCCCTGCATTGATTCTTTGTATTGTTTTCTTAGTCTCTATTGCATTGATTTCTGCTCTGATCTTTATAATTTTCTCTCTCCTTTTGGATTGGGTTTGACTTGCTCTTCTTTTTCTAGATGTTTGAGTGTAGAATCAGGTTGTTTATTTGTGTTCATTCTGTTTTCCTGATGTGGGAATTCAGTGCAATCAATTTTCCTCTGAGGACTGCTTTCATTGCATCCCACAGGTTCTGTTAAGTTGTATTTGTGTTTTCCTTTGCTTGTAGATAATGTTTAATTTCTTCTTTAATTTCCTCTGTGACACACTGATTGCTAAGGAGTGTACTATTCAATTTCCATGTGTTTGTGGGTTTTTTGCAGTTTCTTTTCTTATTAATTTCTAGTTTCATGGTGCTATGATCTGTTAATATGCATAAGATAATTTCAATTCTTTTGCATTTACTTAAGTATGTCCTGTCAACCAGTATATGGTCTATTTTAGAGAATGTCCCATGTGCTGCTGACAAGAATGTATATTCTGATGTTGGGTGGAACATTCTGTATATGTCCACGAAGTCCATTTGTCCACAAGTGTGATTCAGTTCTGTTATTTCTTTGCTGATTTATTGTCTAGTTGATCTGTCCCTTTGTGTCAATGGCATGTTAAGTTCTCCTGTCATAATTGTGTTATTGCTTATTTGATTTTTCCTTTCTGTTAATATTTGTTTTGTATAGCTGGGTGCTCCCAAATTTGGTGTGTAGATATGTAAGATTATTATCTCTACTTCTTGAAGTTTTCCCTTAAGTAGTTTGTAGTGACCTTCTTTATCTCTTTGGACCTTTCTTGGTTTGAAGTTCTTGCTGTCTGCAAGCAGATTTTTTTGGGTTCCTGTTGCATGAAGTATTGTTTTCATTCTTTGTCTTTCAATCTAAGAGTTTCCTTTTGGGTTAGATGGGTTTCTTGTAGACAGCATGTGGTTGGATGTTGTTTCTTTATCCATTCTGCCAGTCTGTTTCTTTTAACCAGTGAATTGAGGCCATTTACATTAATGGTAATAACTGATATATATATATATATATATATATATATATATATATATATATATTTTTTTTTTTTTTTTTTTTTTTTTTTTTTTTTTTCACATGTTATCTTTCTGCTCTTGGTTCTTTGCCTTTCTCCTCTGTTTAATTGTTTGCCTTGCTTAGTGGTTTTTTCCTATGTGTATCTAGAATGTCTTTCAATATTCTTTGCAGGGTTGGTTTGGTGGTCATGAATTCTTCAGCTGTTGTTTGTCATGGAAGTATCTTATTTCTCCATCCATTTTGAAGGACAGTTTTGAAGGGTACATCTGTCTGGGTTGGAAGTCATTTTTCTTTTAAGATCGGAAAAACACTTTATGCTCTTCTTAACTTCATTGTTTGTGTTGAGAAATCTGCTGTGATTCTGATAGGCTTTTGTTTATAGGTGATGTGTCTCTTCTGTCTAATAACCTTTAATATTCTGTTCTTATGTTGGATTTCTGGGATGTTGATTATTATATGTCAGGGTATAGGTTTCTTTTGCCTATGGCTATTTGAAGTTCTATATGCTTCACTCAACTATATATCAGTATCCTTTCCTATTTTTGGGAAATTTTTGGCTATCACTTTTGTAAATAACCTTTTGATATCTTTTTTTTTTTTGGTAATGGGGATTGAACTCATGACCACGTGCTGGCAAGGCAGGTGCTTATGCCACTGAGCTATTCTTTCTTTTTTTGCACTTTCTTTTTTGTTTATACTTGTCAATTTTATATTGTTTTTCTTTTCAGCCTGTTGCTACTGTTGAATTGTTATTTCCTGATTCACTGCTATTTTAAAAAAGATCTTTTCTCTCCTGTTCATTATCTGTACTCTTGTCTTTGAGATCTGAAAGTCTATCTTCACTTTTATTGAAGTGATTTTGCCAGCTTTCAATGGAATTTTTGATTACTGGATATCTCTTTGAATCTGTTTCATGTATTCTGTTTCTTTCTTATATTATTCATTCAAGGTTTCCATATTTTTGCAGTGTTCCTCAATTTTGTTTAAGTATGTCTTCTTTAGATGTGTTCAGCATTTATTTTATTATTTTTATGATTTCTTCTTTTACCTGGTAGATTATTTCTGATCTGAGTTCCTTTACAGCTTCATGGAGTTGTTTCTTTACTTCATTTGCTATCATTTCAGGAGTTTAAGGTATATTGCCTACATTTTCTTCTCTGTCCAGGTCCCCTAGGCTTGCTTGGGATGGGCTGGAGTTTTGAGATTACATTTTGCTATTTTGTTTTGTCATTTTCCTATATTTCCAGCCTTGGAGTGATGCACCAAAGCTTCCCTGTGTGCTGGAAATCACCTCAGGCACTTTTGGCTCAGGCCTGTTGGCAGCCCAGGGGTCACTGGGTGTGGCCCAGATAGGCCTGCAGGGACCTTGGGTGCCTCCTCTGATGATTTGGGAGGCTGGGCAGGGCCTTACTGGCTCAGAACAATGTTCCAAAGCTTCCCCCTGTGCTGGAAATTACCTAGTACATTTTTGATCTATGAGGAAGAATGCAGGCAGCTGCTGACAGCCCTAGGGTTGCTGGGCATGGCCTGTATGTTTTCACATACTTATTTACCATTTATATTTCTTCAGCTGTAAAGTGTGTATTCATTGCAGATACCCATTTTAGGATTGAGTCTTTGAATTTTGGAGGCTCGATTTTTAAAAATTCTTTATATGTTCTAGGTAGAAGTCCTTTGTCTGTAGGGCAGTTAACTAAGATTATTTTTTTACAAATTTGTGGATTTTCTTTTCATTCTGTTGGAGATTTCTTTTAACATGCAAAAACTTTTTAGCCAAGATCCCAGTTGTTGATTCTTTGAAGTGCTTCTCATATAGTTTGATTTTTGTTCATGAACTCTTAGTCTATCCCTATGTCTTTAAGATTTCTACCTACCTTGTCTTCCAGTAGATTTAGTGTTTCTATTTTAATATTTAGATCTTTGATCTGTTTTAACTTTATTTTAGTTCATGGTGATACACATGGGTCTAGTTCCAGTCTTTGGCATGTGGAAAGCCAATTTTTCTACTACCATTTATTAAAGAGGCTTTCTTCTAGTGAGCATGTTTAGCCTCTTTGTCAAAGATAAGATGGCTAAATGTCTTTGTAGTTGTGTGTGCATCTTCTGATTTATTCCACTGATCCTCAGGTCTGTTTTTTTGCCAGTACCATGCTGATTTTATCATTGTAGCTTTGTAGTATAATTTCAAGTCAGGGATTGTGATGCCTCCTGCCTTGCTTTGTTGCCCAGGATTACCTTCTACTTCAGGTCTCTTCTGTTTTCAAATGAATTTTAGGAATGTTTTTTTCTAGATATGTAAGATATGTTAGTGTCATTTTGGTCACAACTGCATTAAATCTGTATAATAGTTTTGGGAAGATGGCCATTTCACAATGTTGGTTCTTCCTATCCAAGAGCAGGATTATCTCTCCATTTTCTGATATTCTTTTCAATCTCTTTTATCAGCATACTGTAATTTTAAATGTATAGATCTTTTACTTTCTTTGGTAGGTTGACTTCTGAGTATTTCATTCTTTTGGATGATATTGTGAAAAGTGAAGAGTGTGGTTTCCCTAATTTGTTTACCAGGAAGTTTATTATTTTGTACAGGAATGTTATTGATTTTTAAGTGTTAATTTGGATTCAGCTATGCTACTGAATTTGACTATTAGATCTAGAAGTCTTTTGGTGAAGTTTTTGGGATTTTCTATACAAAATATTATGTCATCTTCAAATAATGATAATTTAATTTCTTCCTTTCCTATCCTTATTCCTTGTATTTCTCTCTTACCTAATTGCTTTTTCTAATGTTTCCAGAACTATGTTGGATATGAGTGGTGATAATACACATTCTAGTCTTGTGTCTGGCTTTAGAGTGAAAGCTTTCAGTTTTTGTTCATTTACTAAAATGTTGGCTGTTGTTTTGTCATAGATGGCTTTTATGAGATTGAGATAAAAAGCATCTATTCCAATTTTCTGTAGGGTTTTCATCATGAATGAGTGTTGAACTTGGTTGAAAGATTTTTCTGCATCTATTGAGATGATCATTAATTGTTTTCTTTGGCTCTGTTGATATGGTGTATTGTATTTATTGATTTGCATTTGTTGAACCATCCCTGCATTACTGGAATGAATTCACTGTGTCATGGTGTGTAATCTTCTTGATGATTTTCTGCATTCTGTTTCCTAGTATCTTGTTGAGGACATTTTCATCTATATTCATGAGGGAGCTAGGCCTCTGGTTCTCTTTTTAGGTTGGGTCTTTCTCTGGTTTTTGTATCAGGGTAACACTTGCCTCATGGAATGAGTTAGGGAGTATTGCTTACCTTTCAATTTCATTGAAGAGTTTGAGGAGTGTTGGCATTAAGTCTTACATAAGTTTCTTGTAGAATTCAGTCATGAATCCATCAGGGCCTGGGTTTTTCTTTGTTAGTAAGGTTCTAATGACATTTTCAATTTCATTAACTGAATTTGGGTTGTTCAGCAGTTTTACATTTTCTTGTTACAGCTTTGGCAAATCATGTTTCTAGGAATCTGTTCATTTCTTCTGTGTTATTCAACCTTTGACTGTAAAGGTTTTCAAAGCAGTTATTGATGATCTTCTGTATTTCCACAGGGTTTGTACTGATTTCACCCTTTTCATTCCTAATTGCATGAATTTGAGATTTTTTAAAAAAACGTTGGTTAGGGCCTTGTCAATTTTATTTATTTTTTCAAAGACCCAACTCTCTGATTTGTTAATTCATGTTGTTTTCTTAGTTTTAATTGTGTTAATTTTTGCTCTGATATTTATAGTTTCCTCCCTTCTTTTGACTTTGGGCTTTACTTGCTCTCCTTTTTCTAGATGTTTGAGGTGTAGCATCAGTTTATTTATTTGTGTTCATTCTGTTTTCCTGATGTGGGAATTCACTGCAATGAATTTCCCTCTGAGGACTGCCTTCATTGCATCCCACATGTTCCATTATGTTGTATTTGCATTTTTGTTCACTTATAGATATTGTTTAATTTCTTCTGTGACCCATTGGTTGTTCAGGAGTGTACTATTTAATTTCCATGTGTTTATAGAGTTTTGCAGTTTCTTTTGTCATTAATTTTCACTTTCATAGCACTATGATTAGATAATATGCACGGGATAATTTTGATTATTTTACATTTACTTAAGCACATTTTGTGGGCTAGTATATGTTCTATTTTAGATAATGTCCCATGCGAAGCTGAGAAGAAAGTGTATTCTGAGTTATTGGGTGAAACACTCTGTATATGTCTACTAAGTCCATTTGTTCACAAGTTTGAATCATTTCTGTTATTTCTTTCCTGATTTTTTTGTCTAGTTGATCTGTCTCTTTGTATCAGTGTGGTGTTAAAGTCTTCCATTAAAATTTTGTTATTGTTTATTTGACTTTTCATGTCTAATAGTATTTGTTTTATATAGCTGGGTCCTCCCATATTTGGTGCACATATATTTTAGATTATTATCTCTTCTTCTTGAAGTTTGCCCCTAACCAGTATGTAGTGACCTTCTTTATCTCTTTTCATCATTCTTGGTTTGAAGTTCATATTGTCTGTAAACAGAATAGCTATCCCTGCTTTTTTTGGGTTCCTGTTGCATGAAGTATTATTTTCCATCCTTTGATTTTCAATCTTTGAATTTTCTTTTGGATTAGATGGGTTTCTTGTATATAGCATATGGTTGGATGTTGTTTCTTGATCTATTCTGCCAGTCTGTGTCTTTTAATTGGTGAATTGAAGTCATTTATATTAATGATTATAATATATATATATATATATATATATATATATATATATATATATATATTGGCTTATTTTTGCCAGGTTATTTTTCTGCTGTTGATTCTTTACCTTTCCCCTCTGTTTAATTTTTTCCTGTTTGGTTGTTTTTTTCTGTTGATGTTCTTGAAATCATTGTCATTTCTATGTCTGTCTAGAATATCTTTCAATGTTGTTTGTAGCATTGGTTTGGTGGTCATGAAGTACCTCAGTTTTTCTTTGTCATGGAAGTATCTTATTTCTCCTTTGATTTTGAAGTATAGTTTTTCAGGGTACATCAATCTGGATTGGGACTAATTTCCTTCTAGGATTTGAAATACTTCACTCCATGCTCTTCCTGACTTTACTGTTTATGTTGAGAAGTCTGCTGTGATTCCAATGGGCTTTCCTTTATAGGTGATCTGTTTCTTCTCTCTAAAAGCTTTTAATATTCTGCTCTTATGTTAAATTTCTGGGATGTAGATTATTATATATCTGGGTATAAATTTATTTTGGTCATGGCTAATTGGAGTTCTCTATGCTTCACTTATCTGTACACCAATTTGTTTTGAGAAATTTTCTGCTATTTCTTTAAAAATATTTTTTAAAATAAGTTTTTTTTTTATTATTTTGAAGCTAGTGAAATGCAACAGAACAAGATAAAACAAAGCCAATTGAGACAGTGCAGTGAAATTGGTACAAAATGTCACAACAGGTTACCAGGATAACAGTAATAGGTACTATCTCATTATCTTCACAATAGTTGTTCTTTCAATCAGGTACAGCAAAATCAAACCAAATATAGAACATTATAGGACTTATCAAAACAATATTGAATAGAGCAATACAATTAATTAGAATAAAGCAAAATAGTGATAACAATATTTGCTTTCAAAGAGAATTTGCTATATTGCATATGGTCAACCTCACAAGAGATGCTCAGACTTCTGACTTCCATTTGCTAATGGTGTGGGGGGAGGATGGAATGTTTGATTCTTAGCCTGTGTACCAGTAGGCTCATAGCTGCTTATCAGGAGGTGAGCAGATTGCTTGGTTTCCCAGCACCCTAAGTTCCAACATGGCAAGGATCTCAGGAGACACTGGCTGGTTCTATCCCTGGGGCAGCTGCCTCTTGCTTGAGCAATGGATGCTTACCAGGGAGGTGAGTGGGTTGCTTTGTTTCCCAGCACTCTAAGTTCCAACATGACATGGATCTCAAGAGATGCCGGGTGGTTCTTTCCCTGGGGTGGTCGCTGCTTGCCTGAGCCATAGTTGCTTACCAGGGAGGCGAGTGGGTTGCTTTGTTTCTGAAAATAGTCTTTTTATATCATTTGTGTTGTCACCTTTTTCATTTATACCTAGTAACTTATATTGTTTTTCTTTGCATCATCTTGCAACTGTTGAATTGTTATTTCCTGATTCCTTATTTTAAAAAGATCTCTCCTTTTATGTTCACTAGCTGCAATCTTTTATCTTTGAGGTCTGAAAGTCTGTCTTCACATTTGTTCCAGCAGTTTTGCCAGCTTTTGATGGAATTTTTGATTTCTGGGATATCTCCTTGAATCTCTTTCATGCATTCTAATTCATTCTTGTATTACTCATTCTAGGTTTCCACCATTTTCCAGTGCTCTTCTACTTTTTTGCCTATATCTTCATTAGTTATGTTCAACATTTCTTTCATAATGTTTTTAATTTCTTGTTTTACCTGAAAGATTATTTCTGATCTGATTTCCTTTATAGCTTCATGGAAATGTTTATATACTTCATTTGCTATCATTTCAGAAATTTCATTTTGTGACTTACACTTTTTTCTATGCCCATGTCTTCTAGATTTGTTTGGGATGGGCTGGAGGTTTGATATTGCATTTTACTCTTTCATTTTGTCATTTTCCTGTATTCCTCTTGGGCAACTGAGTGCAAAGTCTGAGCTGCCTCCAGGGTTGAGGATGGCTGTCTATACTGGAGAGAGTTTCTCCATCTGAGTGGGGGTCATAAGTCAGGTCTTACCAGATCCCAAGCATTCTTGCAGGTTCCCTGGATGGGTGGAGTATGTTGGGCAGATATTCAGCAGGCACCACTCACTGCACTGAGGCACCCTAGCAGCTTGGGGTCACTGGACAGTGCCCTACCAAGTCCTGCATGGTGCACCAAGGGTCCTTGGCTAGGTGAGGTAGACTTGGCATGTCTTCACAGGTGCTCTAGTTCTTCCTACAGTTTCTGAACAGAGTTTTAGCAGGTCCCCAACATGCACAGAGGCTACCCAGATAGGTGGGGTATGCTGGAAAGGCCTTCATCAGGTGCCATGTGGTGCACCGAGGCTCCCTGGTTGCTTGGGATCACTGCATAGGACCATGTCAGGTCTCAAGTGGTGCACTGAGGCTCCCTGGTTAGGTGGGGTATGCTGGGAAGGCCTTCAGCAGGCACACTGATGTTCCCTGGCTACATGGGGTCACTGGGTGGGTCCTTACCAGGTCTCCGGTGTGCACGGAAGCTGCCAAGCTAGGTGGAGTATGCTAGATGGGTCTTTTGCAAGCAATCTTGTTTGACAGTCTTATAGGATGGATAAGAATACTTTTTCTCTTGTAACCTGAGGAAGTGAAGTTCTTCAGTGATATCAGTCTGTAGGGAGGTCCTGTATGAAATGTAGCTCATGCAAAATCAATCCTAGGGAGATAATGTTTATACCAACATTAAGTCCCTTAGTTTGTGACCTAGGAGGCAGTAAGATTTATGAAACAGACTTAGAGATGGTAGCAATTAGGCAATGTGTTATTTCTTCTTTTTGCCTCTTTGACATTGGTCTATCCTTCCTACCTAATTTATGATTATTGAGTGGGATGAGTTTCATGTTTGGTATTTGTCTCTGGTTTGTTAAATTTATAAAAAATATTATTGACTCTTACTGACATTAACAATCTGATTCTTTAATTTTTTTAAGAATAAAAGTTTTGGCCAGCATGCTGCTCTGGTAAGTGGCTGTGGCCTGGCAAGCCATGGTTGCCCCAGGGCAAAAACCATATCAGCATTTCCTGAGATCTGTGATGCACCATGTTGGACCTTGGGGTGCTGGGAAAATGGGCAGCTGCCAGCATGCAGCTCTGGCAAGTGGCTGTGGCCTGGTAAGCCATGGCTGCCCCAGGGTGAGAACCATGTCAGTGTTTCCTGAGATTGGTGATGGGCCATGTTGGACCTTGGGGTGCTAGGAAAACAGGCAGCCACTGGTATGCCAGTCTGGTAAGTGGCTGTGACCTGGCAAGCCACGGTTGTCCAGGGAAAGAACCATGTCAGTGCTTCCTGAGATCTGTGATGCACCATGTTGGACCTTCAGGTGCTGGGAAAATGGGCAGCCGCCAGCACGCAGCTCTGGTAAGTGGCTGTGGCTTGGCAAGCCACGGCCACCCCGGGGCGAGAACCATGTCAGCGTTTCCTGAGATCTGTGATATGCCATGTTGGACTTTGGGGCACTGGGAAAATGGGCAGCCAGATCACCCCTCTGGTGGGTGGCTGTGAGCCTACCGGGGCACAGGCTAAGAATCAAACATCCCCTGCTCCCAGCAAGTGAGAGCGATATCTGAGCATGTCTTGAGAGTTTGACTATAGGCATTATAGCAAATAAAGGGGGATTTTCTTCTGCCTTCTCTTTGAAGGCAAATATTTTTATCTCTGTTTTGCTCTTTTCTGATCAATGGTATTGCTCTATTCAATATTCTGTTTTTATAATTTTGGTATTTCCTTCGATATTGCTCTACTTGATTGAAGGAACAACTAATGTCAAGAAAACCAGATGTACTATTGTACCTATTGCTGTTATCCCGGTTACCTGCTGTGAGGTTCTGTACCAATTTCACTGCACTACCTCAGTTGGCTATGTCCTGTCTTGTTCTGCTGTATCTTACTACCTTCAAAATAAAATAAATAAAAATAAAATAAAAAAGATAATAATAAGAAGAAAAAATAAAAAAAAGTAAATAACAACAACGAAACTGATCAGTAAGGTACTGAGCAACCTGAAACATGATATAACTAAACATATAATGGACTTAAAATGCAAAAGGAAGAAAAGCAAGTGCTCTAAAGTATATAACTGCATGTATATTTAAGGGTGTAGGAATGATAATTATGTTGCTAAGTTTTTGTTGGATCAGAGAATGGAGCTGTCTGCAGCCTCACTGTTTGAATGTCCACTTGTATGTTTTAATTTTGTAACTTGAACAACTACATCCAAGAAGACAATATGTAATGTATCAACTAGTGATTTCTTACTGTTCATTTTTTTGAAATTCTGTATTGTTTCTACTACCCTTTTTTTCTGTTTTGCTTTATTTTTTCCCTCTCTTTAAATAAAATTTAAAAAAAGAATAAAAATTTTTCCAGGCATGGTGGGATATGCCTGTAATCCCAGAACTCTGGAGACTGAGGCAGGAGGATTGCTGCAAGTTTGAGACCAACCTGAGCTACAAAGTGAGCTCAAGACTAACCTCAACTGCTCAGTGAGATCCTGTCTCAAAAAGACAAAACAAACAAACAAACAAATCTAGGTTGAAAAAGAATAAAAATTTTGTATTCCTATACTGTGACAAAGTTCTGAGGTTATTAGGCTAACACTTTCCCACGGCCCTATTTATTAATATTCTTCTACCGTCTCTCAGGTTACCTGTAAAGGGGTTTCAATTACTCATCGTTTCTATTATACTTGAACATAGCTCTTGAAAGTATTTCTTTTTTCCTGTTTCAAGTCAGAAGTATTTTTCACAGTCATTTTCATTGGCATTACATCAATATCACAGAAATGATTTCCAAGTATTTGTGCATAAGTTGAAGTTTCCAAATGATCTCTGCAGTTCTTTTCCTGCAAATTAAGGTTGTGGAGCAAACAAGCAGATGAACAAATGGAATGCTTGAAACAGAAAGCAAAAGGGTTTATAAGTGGTGCTGTGTTCCAACCAACTGATTTGGGGTTGACACTGACAGAGGACAACATTCTGCAGTAAAGAGCAAAGCAGTAACCAGCTATTACTCAGACTGCAGTGTTTCTGTACTTTATTGCTGTCTGCGACAATGAAAAGGCTTGAGGTGGCCTTCCAAACTGGGCCGTAGCATTTGTAGTGATTGCTAGACCTTGAGCAAGCCTGATTATGGGTTAGTTATTCATTTCTTCACAGAGCAACAAACAGTACCTTCAAAATATCTTATGAGTAATTTTCAGTGTAATATTTTCACATTAAAACAAAGCAAAATGAAAAGAAAACTATTAAGTATGTGAGATTATCAAAAGGAGCATTTTGTTTTTCTTTCTGAAATGGAGAGCTTCAGTGTCAGAATTTGGAGATGATGTAAGAGACTGTGATGGTTTTGATTTGTGCATGCATTACTTTTTCATCAGTTTTTAGATAAGAACTTTTTATTGGTAATTTAATAGAAGGCCAATGGTAAAATGCCAAAATGCTATTAAATCTCCTGCTTTAGTAATACAAACTAGGATGGGCAGATGGATTCAATGGCATTAGACCTCTCTCCTCATTATTTCTGGGTGTCTTTACATTCAACATTTTAGTTTTAGCTATTTCTCTCCTTTTCTTGCTATAATAATTTCTCTGCTTCCTTGGTTTTTTGACATGCTCATTTCTCTTGGGAATGCTGCTGTTTATTTTTTTTTCAAGAGCTGTGAATTTTGTTATTTCTGCTAGTACTTTAAACTCCATACTTTACCTTATATTTCAAACAAGTAAGCAGAAATTACCTCTTATGGGTGCACTATTTTCCCAGTTTTTCATGTATTTAATATATTTTTAATTTAATAAATGTAGAAGAGGCATTTTTTCTTTAAAAGTTTTTGATTGACTTTTCAAAAATCATATACTCAATATGTATGATTTGATATTTTTGATATACACATATAGTTAAATGATTATTATAGGTAAGACAGTGAACATATCTATTACTCTCTATAATTAACTGTGTTTTTTTTTTTTTTTTTTTTGGTACCAGGGATTGAACTCATGACCTTGTGCTTGCCAAGCAAGTGCTTATGCCACTGAGCTAAATCCCTGGGCCTGTGATTAACTTTTTTTAAGGATAAAATAATGATTTTATTTAAATGAGTCAAATCATTAAGTATATATTACTTCATAATTTGGTGTCAAGTAGAAAAAATTGTTTTTATTCTTGGCAGGGAAACAGCACAAATATTATAAAATTACCATAATTATCACAAATTTGTTGATAAAAAATGAATTGTATGGGGCAGGAGATTTAGCTTAGTGGCATAAGCACCTGTTTGGCAAGTGCGAGGTTATAAATTCCATCTCTGGTAAAAAAAAAAAAAAAGAATTGTAACTCTATTCCTGATTCTGAAGTCCATGTAAACCACAGCTATGTAACTTTCAGTATGCAGAGTGTGGCATGCATAAACAGTAATATCTCTCATAATTTACTGCCTGGAAATATGGTAAAGGATGTAAAGATGGTCCATCAGGCATCACAGAGCCACACGAGGGCAAGCTATCCCTTTAAGCAGACACAAACTTCTCACAGAATCAAGTTCAAGATCTCCACCCTACTTTGCTAGTGATAGAAAAATATTAATTCTTCAGGGAAAACATCACTGCCCAAATGTTATATTTGAAGCTATCAGTCTCCAGAGACAGAAGGTTTTTGCAAGAAGGCAGGCTACACAGGGATAATGAGCACAGAGAGATTTATTATCTATTGAAACAGCCTTGAATTTCCACTATTCATTTGAAACACATTCTTGTCTGACTTTTTAAAATTCTTCCCTGGCCAGGCTGTCCAAAATCTGTCTTTTGTCCTTGCCCTGACAACTGTAGGTCTCTCTAAGATTGCAATAAAAGTAGTTCTAAGGATGCTTGTGCAGCACTAGGAAATAAGACAAGAAAGGAAAGAATCATTCTCATCTCCCTTTCTCATGCCTGCCAGTATCCTTGCAAATCCCCTACTCCATCATTTCCAAAAACTTGGTCATCTGATAAAGGACAAAAGTTGTTTTCAGGATCTCAACCTCTAGACCACAAAAGTATATAGAATAAGACATCCGGAGATGAGAAATAATAGCTTCCTAACCAGCACAGTAGTTTGATTGAGAGTATTTCTGAATTTAGAGCTGGAAAAGTCTCTGTAAGTGGCCAATAATGCAAAAGAAAGTAGATAGGGAAACAATCCATTTAGGATATACCTTTTACTATTTTCACCAAAATCATGCTATTTCTAGGCATCTCTGGATATAATGCCTTCTATTGATTAATAGGATTAACAGTGAACATTTCTATCTCAAATGTTACTTATAATTTCTTGAAATACACTCATTTATTATCAGCTCTAAAACCAAGATCCAGAACAATTTTAAGCACATTTTATACAGTAATTGCCATTGTAATTTGTAGAAGAATTGGTGTTCTTTTCAGAAAGAAGAAGGACCCAAGAATCCCATTTCTATTTTGCCATTAAGCGTTCATTCAACATGTGTATGTGGGTCAATGTTTCCTTTGATGGCTAAATCATACTCCTATGATATTACCCCATCTCAACATGATTATGATCTAAAATCAGTGTAACAGTATTTAAATCATGAGCAGCCCTAACTGGGAGAATTCTCAGAAACACAGACATATGTGTGGCATTTTCCTAGAGAGCAGTGGATCAGAATCTTAGTGCATTTCTATTACACTTTATTGCTTCCTAAACCAGCAGCTTGTTTTGCCAAGGCATGATGTGTGTGGGATAGGAACAGGATGAAGGGAAGGACCTATAAAGATTTTGGTGGCCTTGTTTATTGTACCAGTCTTTTTGGACAGCCATGCCAAAATAACAAAAGACACATTGCTTAAGCAACAGAAGTATGTTTTCTCAAATATTTAGAAGCTGAAAATCCAGATAATGATGCCAAAGGGGTAGTTTCTGCTTGCTTCACTTTCAGATAGCTTCCTTCTCACTGTGTCCCCACATGGTCTTTCTTCTGAGGAGGGGGAGAGAAAGGGATGGAGTGTGAGCAAGCATCCTCTGGAGTCTCTTTATGAGGATACTAATCTTGTTACCCTGCGACCTTGTTAATCATTTAATGTTTATTACTTACTAGAGGCCTTATCTTTAGATACAGCCATACCAAAGGTCAGGGCATCTACACCTGAACTTGACATAGGTATTAAGAAAATAACACTGATGAATTCTGCTTCTATGATATTCTCAGCAGAAGTATTGGCAAACTCAGGTCCCATTTTAAAGTTCAAGAGAAACACTTAAAAGCACCTCAAAAGCTGCTAACGATAAAAGTTATATTCCCTGGAGTTAATTTTTCTACTGATAACTGCAATACATGCTCCTAATCTTTTTCTGTGATAATCTAATTTTACTTGAAATTTTATTACTGAATTTGAGTGAAACAGAAAGGTAAATCCATCTTGAACCATGTAATATTCTCTTAGATTATGGGATGATTTTAAATAAAACATTATTAGCTTTGCATTTTAAAAGACAGTACTGTTTTATTAAATATTAACTTATTATCTTATACATTAAATATAAGTTTATTATTAAAAATTAAATATTATCCTAATAATAAACATACATACATGAGGTTATTAGGCTAACACTTTCCCACGGCCCTATTTATTAATATTCTTCTACCGTCTCTCAGGTTACCTGTAAAGGGGTTTCAATTACTCATCGTTTCTATTATACTTGAACATAGCTCTTGAAAGTATTTCTTTTTTCCTGTTTCAAGTCAGAAGTATTTTTCACAGTCATAAACATACATACATGAACCTTATTTGAACATTCTTTTGATACATGGTGGTTTTTTATGTGCATTCAAATTGCTTGCTGAGCTTTTACTTGTGAGGTTTATAAGCATGCCCAGAGGTTATTTAACATACTACATAAATCAACTATAGCTTACACTGGGGATTTTCAGGATATTCTTACTGCGTTCATCATCTTTCCTGAGAAATGAAAATGAGGAACTTAAATTTTCACTAAATACATGGTTTGTCTTATTTTGATTTTGAGCTCATAGACTTCAGAAGACTTTATTGCAAAATAAAAAAGATCAACCAAAAATATGGTACACTATATAATACATGACAAAATCACTACAAAAATGTCAAGAGTTTTCAGATTTATTAAGGATTTTTTTTTGATAAAATGAAAATTGTCAGAAATTCACTTCATAAAGTGAAGGTCTTTGTCTTCCTTTGACATTTGCCTCAATTAAAAAATTTCTTTTTAAGACATAAATGACTTTACCCCAAACTTGCCCTTCTGCCAATTGTAGAGCAGGGGGAGAAGAAGTATAATAGTAGAGATGAAGGGACAACGGGAAGGATGCATTGGCAGGGCTAACCAGGACTGGCGTCACTGGTTCCAGACTCATGAGCTGCTGCCACTTTGGAGAGTCTGCGACCCTGACTCCCTCTGCTCATTCCACACCGGCCCCCACAGTATTTTCACTCAGTCCTCCCTTGGATATGAACCTCTGACTTCTCTCTTATTCGAGAGAACCTGAACAAACAGTTCAGGACACCTAATATTTGCAAAAATATTTGAAAACGTAAGTACCTTTAAAAAAGGCAAACAAAACCAAAGAAACATTTTTCTTCCTCTTTTTCTTCTTTTTAAATACAGACTTAACTGTGAGTCAAACTTCTAAAAAGAAAGCAGTAGGAACCAGGTAGATCTTTTCCGCACCCTTGCCAAAGGTCATCTTAAAGGAGGAATAAACTCTCATCCTACAGGCAAGACCTCCCCGACCTTTGCAGAGAAGCTGAGTCATTTACTAATAGACAAATGGCTATAAATACTTAGTTCTAGATGTAATTAAAAATTGAATGTGGATACTATGTTTTCTAGACAGACATCACTTATTGAATAACCCATTAATTGTCAATTAAAGACTTCTTAAACATTCTAAAGGAGTGTATCAACACCATGGAATCAAAATCACATGTAATTTTTAAAATTATTAATTCAAAAATTAATAAGTATTCAGAAATAGTTATTGTGTAGTGAGGTTCTGTTCATAAGTTTCAATGCCTTCTAAAGAAGGTTGGGGAACTCCTTGGGCATATTATTTCCTCTCACATCATTTCCTCTCACGTCATCTAAGTTTCTCAGGCATGGTTCTCTGTGAACTGTATCAATTTCTGATAGAACACTTATTTATCAGAGCTTTGAATATTAAGATTACAGTTTTTAATGTCATTGACAAGGTTGAGGAAGGCTCTGTAATTTATCAACATAGTATTATTTATTCTATTTCCCCTGATAATTGTACAGATCTGTGCATTTTTATAAGTGAAGGATTTCAGAGAAAAGTGTCTGAGCATGATTCTTGAGAAATGTCCATTTCCAGAGGAATGGTTTCTTTTTTTTACCAGAGTTCACTGGAAATGTACTTTGCTCTTCTCTCTTTTGTGACTTCTTAAATCTTTGAAATCCTTGCAATGTTTTTTCCTAGATTTTTAGAAAGAGAGGAAAAACTTTTAAACTGAGATGACCTCTAATACAATTTGCTTCCTCTGCATTGCTAAAGTAATGGATTTTATAATTCACACATCATATTATCAACACATTCTGAACTATAGCAACTGGGAGGGTTGCTGATTAACCACTTCATGATTATTCCATGTAGCTGTCGCCCTTTGTGCCAACAATTTGTTCCTAAGCCATTGCACTTCATTTCCTTCCTGCTTGATCACACAGTTCTCTCTGTCTCAAGTGTTTTTCAACCTTGTTTCCAGCTTGTCATCTGCTATCCTTCTTTGAAATCAAGTTAAAAGGCCCCTTCTCTCATATAGCTTTTTCAACAACTCTGGACTTGAGTGATCCTTCTTCCTTTGTGATCCAGACCTCTTAATGGTTTGAGTAATAGAGCCTTAATTTTTGGGTTATTTGCCTTAGGGTTAGGGTACCTCACTATTTTATACACATAGATCTGATCTTTTTGTCTAAAGATATTACAAGGGGCTTTCTGTTTTATTAAAAAGAGGCTCCCATGAACAAAATGATTTCATATGATTGCATTTGTCATAACAAATAGATCCACAATTTGAGGTGGTTTAGTACAACTGAAAGTTATTGTTAACCTTGGAATACTTTGGTATGGTTCCTGGCAAGCCTTCCTCTGGGTGGTGATGTAGGCTGTTGGGGCACTGCCATTGTCAAGGTGTGGCTTCCAAAACAGACTGAAAAGAGCACCCTACTGCTTCTTGTTCATATTGTCCCAGAAAGAGGTCACATCTCTTCTGCTCAACTTTGACAGCCACTTGGCCACATCTAGGTGTAAAGAAATGGGAAACAGAGTATGTGGCTAGGAAGACTTTTCCCTAGAAAACCTGGTATAGGAACACCTATCTTGATTAAACAGGGGTTGTCACAGCTCTGTATAGCTGTCCTGGCCTATAGGAATTCTTGGTACATGTTTACACACAAATGAGTAAATAAGGATTGGATGCCACGTCAAAGCAAAAAGCCATTGGGTGATTAGAGGCATAGGTTAGTATATATTTTGTTTACCAGATGTAATGGTTTGTAATTTAATGTGTGTAGGGGAGTAGCCCTCTGCTTCAAGAGAGACAGAATGGCTTGGGGCTTATCTATGCTCCTTTGACCATTCTCTGACCCAAATGTAACAGTATATTCTATAGAAATAGTGACTATGCTTAGGAAAACGTAACTTCTCTTTCTTCTGAGTAATTTTGTTTTTTAAGTTCCTTAAAAATCATTTATTTGCCCTAAGAACATTTTACAAGTTATGTTTCTATTTTGAAAAATAATTGTTCTCCTGGCCAGACATTCATTTTATTCTGATAATTAAAGAATTGTTCTGTTACCCTGGCTAAGACTAAGATATTTAATTTGCAGAGGCAGAATCACATCATTTCTAAGGGAATGAACTTAGGGACGATTTTCCTTAGGGAAGATTTATAGGCACACTGGTTTGGCTATCTTTTCCTATCAAGAGGCAATAGATAGAGTATATATCCTATCAAGTTTGAAATCAAGTTAAAAGGCCCCTTCAAGTTAAAAGTGTATAATGTTACGCAGGGACTAGATGTCAGAGGCATAGGCTAAAACAGACTGTCTCTCAATGCGGTATATTTTTCAAAAGCCTCTAGCATCCTTTAAATGGTACAAGTGAACAAAATTGATGGGTGTTAAAAAATCAAGTCTACAGCCATGGTACATTTAGAATCTGCAAGTAAAATACCTTAGATCTGAACTTCTAGTGCATTTTATATGTGTGTTTAGTCAGGAATTGTTATGCCTTATCACTTTTATTGTTCTTTTATCACAGCCATGTAAAAAATTACAGTTGGAGAAGTGTTCATATTTTTTCTAAAAATGCATTTTACTTGATGCTATGAGGCAGATTGCTAACGGTTGCTACTTTATTGTCACTGTGCAGGACTCCCTCTGCTCCAGCTAAGGTTGTGTCAGTACTTCTTTGAAAAAATAATCCAGTTTATTTATGTATTTGTTTTTATCTTGTGATTGTTCCAGCTGAAGAGAGGTGAATCTCAGAAGAATTCATGCCAAGTTAAAAACTGGACAAATAAAACCTAATGCCCAAGTACTTCTTATTATTTCCACACAACAAATCCTTTCTTTAAAATGGGGTAAATTTCAAAGAGTTTGATTTTTACAGGTCTTGATGAGAAGTGACCTTTAGGTTGTGACTTATCCACTTGAATTTTTAGATCAGAGCAAAATTGTTATCCTCACAATGCGGGGTACTCCAGATTTCCAGAAATTAAATGAACAGAAAGTACATGGTGGGTTCAATCTTGGTGGATAGATCTTTACCTGCAAGAATTTATAAAACTTGAATTAAGTGGATTCTAACTCTGCACTGCACTTTGGATGCAGAATTGAGTTTACTTTTCACCACTGTAGTTTAGAAGCTATACTTCTCATTTGGTTTCATAAGACTAAAGAACACTGTTAGTGCTTGGGAGTAACACTGCAATTTTTTTTCTACATTTGGTATAGAAAGGGTAGATGTTACTTTACTTTTGCAGGTCACCTGCTGTTGAAAAAGCTAGACAATGTAATTCAATAAACAGAAACATTTTATACTTTTAGGTTTTAAAATAATTAGCTTTTCTTTCATGATAATTTATTCATTCATAAATATGGATCAAAATCATGTCAGAGGAAAGTGAAAAAAAAGTCCCTGAGGCAATTGGCTGGGAAGCATGGAAATTACCAGGGAACATGTTCTAGCTGTTTTGTTAATATTGCAGCTTTTGGCATATTTTTCAATCAAATTCCTTGGTTATTTTAGGCATGAAGATAAAAAGGTACAGAGGAGGCAGGGTTTACCTATCACCCTGGTTCTTCAACTTCTTTCTGAGGGCCTGGTGAAGAATAGGAAATATAAAACAAAAATAGAGTCTAAGCCCTGGGGTCAGGGCTCAGATGTCTTCTGTGATCCAAGAGTCACAGTTATTGCCTCCAATTAGCACCTCAGATATCTTTCACTCATTGCTGTGATGTCATTGTGATGTCATCATGGCTGCAGTGATGTCATAGCATGTGCATTCCTTAAAAGTGCGGGATGCCCAATCAAAATACCATTGACATACCTCACAGATCTAGAGAAAACACTCCTAAAATTCATTTGGAAACAGAAGAAACCTAGAATAGCAAAGGCAATTCTGGGCAACAAAAGCAAGGCAGGAGGCATCTCAATTCCTGACTTGAAACAGTACTATAAAGCCACAGTGATAAAATCAGCTTAGTACTGGCAAAGAAATAGACCTGAGGATCAATGGAACAGATTAGAAGATGTAAGCACAACTACAAAGACACTCAGCCACCTGATATTTCAAAAAGGGGCTAAATATGTCCACTGGAAGAAGGATAGTCTCTTTAATAAATGGTGTTGGAAAAATTGGCTCTCTACATGCCGAAGACTGAAACTAGATCCATGCATATCACCATGCACAAAACTAAAGTCTAAATGGATCAAAGACCTCAATATTAAAACAGAAACACTGAATCTACTGGAAGACAAGGTAGGTAGAAGTCTTGGAGACATAGGAGTAGGCAGAGAATTAATGCACCAAACGCAAACTGCAAAGGAAACACTTCAAAGAATCAACAAATGGGATCTCACATTACTGAAAAGTTTCTGCACTTCAAAGGAAATCACCAACAGAGTGAAAAGAAAACCAACAGAGTGGGAAAAAATCTTAACCAGCAACCCCTCAGACAAAGGACTTGTGACCAGAATATATAAAGAATTGAAAAACATCAAGCCCCCCAAATTCAAAGACCCTCTCCAAAAATGGGCATCTGAGATGAACACACAGTTCTCAGAGGAAGATATACAAATGGCAAATAAATACATGAAGAAATGTTTGCCATCACTGGTCATTCGAGAAATGCAAATTAAAACAGCATTGAGATTCCACCTTACTCCCGAAAGAATAGCTGCTATCAAGAAATCAACTGATAACAAATGTTGGCGAGGCTGCGGGGGAAAAGGAACACTGCTCCACTGTTGGTGGGAATGTAAACCAGTGCAACCATTATGGAAATCCATATGAAGAATTCTCAGAAGACTAGGATTGGAAGCCCCATTTAATTCAACTACACCTCTCCTGGGCATTTTCCCCAAAGAACTGACAAGTTCATATCACAGTGATATATGTGCACCCATGTTCATAGCTGCACAATTTGTGATAGCTAAATCCTGGAAACAACCAAGATGCCCATCAACTGCAGAGTGGATGAAAAAGATGTGGCATTTTTATACAATGGAATATTACTCAGCTATAAAAAAGGATGACCTTGAGGCATTCATAGGCAAATGGACACAACTTGAGACTATCCTCATTAGTGAAATAAATAATAATCATATTTATAAATATCATATTGGGTCTCTAGTGTAAAAAGTAAATAAGAACTACAAGAGTAATAAAACCAAAATGTGTAATTGCTATTGTAAAAAAGAGAGGAAAAGAAAGTAATCTAAGGGATATAACTGCATGTAAGTTTGAGTGTGTAAAATAGATGACCATATTGCTGAATCTTTGTTGGATCTTTGAGCAAAACTGTTTGTAGTCTGACTATTTATTTACTATGTACCCTTGAACTTTGTAACTTGAACAACTACATCCAGGATGACAGTATGTAATTTATAAATTACTGATTTCTTAATGGGGCTTTTTCTCATTCTCCTTTTTCTTCCTTTCTTTTAGAATTCTGTATTATTGCTACCCTTTTTTTGTTTTGTTTTTTCTCTTTAAATAAAATTTTAAAAATGTATAATTGCTATTGTAAAAAAAAGAGGAAATAGGAAGTGCTATAAAAGATATAGCTGCATGTATGCTTAGATGTGTAGGATTGATGACCATATTTCTAGGTTCTTGTTGGATTGTTGAACAGATCTGTTTGCACTCTCACTGCTTTAGTGTCTACTTTGTGCGCTTTAATCCTGTAACTTGAATAACTGTTTCTAAAAGAACAATGTGTAATGTATCAACTAGTGATTTCTTACTATTTATCTTCTTTTCTTGAAATTTTGTAATATTTCTACCTTTTTCCTGTTTTTTTCTCTTTAAATAAAAAAATGAAAAAAAAAGTGCAGGATGCTGCATTGCAGTCTTCTGAGAGAAATTCTAAATGAGAATTTTTTTAATTTAAAAAAACAGGAAAAAGGTAGAAATAATACAGAATTTCAAAAAAAAGATAAACAGTAAGAAATCACTAGTTGATACATTACATATTGTCCTCTTAAAAATAGTTCAAGTTACAAAATTAAAGCATACAAAGTAGACATTCAAGCAGTGAGACTGTAAACAGCTATGTATGCATGAGTCTCTACATGTATTTCTATCCTTTCTGTATTAGAGGGAAAAACAAAACATAGCAAGACAAAACAAAACAAATTCCTATAAAAACATGAAACCAAAAAGTCATATAAAACCACAGTACAAGGTGACCTACAATGATTGCTGTGTTGTCTCTTGTTATCTTCAATAGAACTGTCTATATCATCAGGCATAATTGAATATAGCAGTATAATTGAATATAGCAGTACATAATATTAGTAAAAATAAAACATTATAGACAGTGTAAAATTTCAAAGGCAGGTAATAATCAAACCAGAGTGGGTATCCTAGTGAATCTTGTCATCTTAAGTGCAGTTGCCTATACTCTCAGACTTGATACTATCAATTATAACAGCTTTGAATAAAATCTGTCAATACAAAACAGCAATCTAATAAACCAGATTCAATTAAGATCAGTCATAGTAAAACAGTGTAAATTATACAGAGATTCAGATTAAGTTAATAGGAAATTAAGGATTATTACCATACTATATCCTGCTATTTTCAGGATAGCAGTCTGTGCCCTCAAATCTAGTACAAGTAGACAACCTGGAACAAAATATAATCCATCTAAGCAGAGTGGTGTGAATAATGTGGGTTTAAATTTTGGTACACTATTAACTATGTTTTGTTTTACCCACTGTGGTTTGATTATTACCTGCCTTTGAAGTTTTACACTGTTTCTCTTCTTTTTTTAGACTATTCCTCCCCTTTCACTCCCATATGGTGCTGCACATTTTGGGTCCCACCAACTCCCTCAGTTTTTAGATTGGGGGGGGGCAACCTGCTTTTCACCTAAGTGGTTCCAAACCTTCTCACTCCTGGACTTGATCTCAAGTTGTATCCCTTTACCTACAAAAGCCTCTAGCTTTTCCTTCATTATGGCTGAGTAGTTCTCTACTGCACATAAATATCCTGTCTTTCCACCCTATCTGCAGGTCGTGGTTGAGTTGCCCCTATTTCTCTCTGGCTCCCTGTTACATAGAGCATTGTTTTCTCAAATTTGATTTTTGGTCCATAAAACTTCTCTCAGGTTGATTATAGTTCCTATATAGAGCATCTTGATAGACCCTACTTCCTGATTTACTTTGCCTGTCTTTTTCTTTTTTTAAGTGTATCAAGGCCATCTATGTTAGAGATTATAGCCAAACTTCTCTACCTCACTTCTGCTGTGCTAGTTTTCTGCCATTGTTTGTCTACTTTTCTCCTTCATTCTACTGCCTGCCCTGTTCATTGAGGCCTTTCTGCCACTGTTCCTGAAATCCTGGTATTTTTTTGCTCTCTTTCTAGAATGTCCTTCAGTATTCTCTGTAGGGTTGGATTGTTGGTCACAAATTCCCCCAGTTCCTCTTTGTCATGGAAGCATCTTGTTTCTCCATTAATTTCTAGTGACAGCTTTTCAGGGTACATCAATCTGGGCTGGAGGTTATTTTCTTTCAGGGGTTGGAATACTTCACTCCAAGCTCTTCTTGATCTGATGGTCTGTGTCAAGAAGTCTGCCTTGAGCTTGATGGGCTTGCCTTTATAGGTGATCTGTTTCTTTTCTCTAATGGCTTTTAATATTCTGTTTTTATATTGAATTTCTGGTATCTTAAGTATTATATGTCCAGGTGTAGCTCTGTTTTGGTTGTAGGTGGCTGGAGTTCTATATGCCTCATATATCCAAATATCATTTTCTTTTCCCATGCTTGGGAAGTTTTCCTTAATTATTTCCATGAATAGCCTTTGTAATTCACCTGTTTTCATTCCTGCTTCTTCATACACATTTCTTATTCTTAAATTATAGATTCTGTTATCATCTTCTAGCCTTTGTATTGTTACTGCCTGTTTCCTTGTTACTTTTAACAGATCCTTCTTTTCATGATCACACATTGCTAACTTGTCTTCAAGTTTTGATAGTCTATCTTTAGTTTCTTTTAAGCAGTGTTGCCAGCCTTCAGTGGAGTTTTTAATTTCCTGGTAATCTCTTCTAGATTTTCTTTATATTCTTTATCGAATGTTTCTCTCCTTTTTTGTGTTCCTCCCTTCTTCCATCTGTGTCTTCTTGAGAGGTGCTTAGCATTTCTTTTATTAATCTACTTATATCTTGCTTTACCTGATTTAATATTTCAGTTTTGAGCTGGTCTACAAGTTCCCAAAAATATCTCTTAATGTCCATTGAAGCCGTGTCTGTTGTTGCATGTTTGCTGCCCTCAGTCTCATTTGTATTTCCCTCTGCTGGATCAATGTTCTCAGGGTTTTGAGCTGGGGGCTTTTCTTGTTGTTTCTTTCTTTTGTCATGTCTTTGGTTTCTTCCATACAGGTATATAGTGGGGGTCCCAGCCCCTTTCCTTGTTGGTTATGGCCCTTCTGAAGCATGCTGGTGAGGGATTTCTGCCTTCTCCTATTTGTTCTTGTCACTGAGGTGTAAGCAGGGACTGTAAGCAGGCATATGCTGGCCCCTCCCCACCGGGCCAGTCAACTTTCAGGGGCCTTCACCAGGTTAGTGTGGGCTAGGCATAGGGAATCAGTTTGGGATGGCTCATTGGATCCTGTCTAGGGGCATGACCCAGGCCAAGCAAATCCCATGAATCTGCTCTGGGAGGGAGCAACCAGCTGAAGTCACTGTTGTTCCTAGTTCAGGCTCCTCCTGGCTGATTCCAACATGTCATTCATTTGGTCACTCCCTTTCTGTTGGGGGAGTCTTATTCCCAGCACTCACTGTGGATTAATGGAGGTCCCTTCACTGGCTCTGTTTTCCATTGGGCTTGCCAACCCCTGACTGCGGCTTCTTTGGGTCGTGGTGGGTAGCAGCAGGCGCGAGTTAGGACTGCTCAGTGGGTCACAGTGAAAGTGCCACGGCTGCTAATTTATCTGTTCCAATTGTAGCCCTGAGACTGCGTGTTTGACCAGCTTTTATCATTTTAGTTTCTTCCTGTGTTGAGAGGATCCATCTCCCTCTGTCTGGATCTCTCCAGGATGTTTTATTCTGGCATATGAGTTGTTTCTCCCTGGGAGGCTCTGTATTTTGTTGCCCACTGATTGGCCATCTTTAGCTCCTCTAAATGAGAACTTTTGAGGGCTGAGTTTCCTTATCTCCAAAGCTGAGGCTAGGCTGTGTGATTAGAAACCCTTCCCTTCTCTAGCATATCTACTATGCAATTATTTAACTATTAAATGTGTCTTAAGAACCAAAAGCAAGATTTGTCAGTGAAAATATGTAACATGAATAAGAAATATTTGGAATTTGTGATTGTTTATAGCCATTTGTTTCTAAGTCTAAAATAATAAACATTTCAGAGCATTAGAGCATACTCTAATAATCATGAGCAGCTAGGGACGCTTGTAGCACAAATTCAATTGTTTTTTAAAGCATGAGGGAATAATATCTCCCAGGGGCATTTAGGAAAGCACTGTAGCAAACATAGATAACAGAAGAAATCATCACAGAGCTAAGGAATTCCTTAATTTATGTGTGAGGAAGGGGAGAAATTCTGTTTGTACTTCCAGTCCAACTGTCTGGAACTTCCTTGCATCTATACAGAAAACACATTACATCTGAGATTTGCTCTGCAGATTAGGGAGGGAAGTTATGCCCTCAGCCTCAAGGCTGTGAGCTGAACATTTATAAATAGTTATATCTCTGTTGTGTTGGAAAAAGATATACTCAGAAACTGTCCAAGGAGAAAGACAATCCCATCTGTGTATGAAAATGAGAATTAGGCTGCTTTTGCTTTTGTCATAAAAATTCATTCTGTTCAAGTCCTAGCTGATGAAAATGTGTGTCTGTAAATAAAAAAAATATCAGGGGAATGTATTAATCCTGCAGCTGCTGTCCACTTAACTTTCCTTATAAAAATAACTCAATTTTCTGTTCTGAATGCTCTTGCTATTTAACAGTGTGATGGCAATTTTAGAGGACAAAATAAGTTTTGAAATCTATTTATGCACAACTTGGCAGTAAAAACAGATATGCAGTAGTTGTACAGTCATTTGCTTTTATAATTGTGTGGGCATTTGAGGTTCAAGGCTTGACCCTAGAAATCCATTATTTGGCTGTTTGACCTGTTACTTTATTTGCCTATGCTATTAACTAATTTGTCTCTCTAACCTAGGTCTGGCACTATACATAAGGTCAGCTAGGCAACCTTCCATATTTTATAATTGGGGAAGACTAGAAAGGACCTCTGGCCAAAAACTTTCCTTCTTCCATTATGTGGAAATTAAAATATTTGTCTTTTAGGTTATAGGTAGTCTTTCTGGGAAAGATATATTAGCTAAATTGTATAAAATTAATTCATCTCATCTATCAAATCCAATATAATGAAATGAGGCAAGACCTCAAGGAGAAAAAAAAATAAAATCTGTAAACTCTATTGGAGCAAGAAAAAGATGTAGCATCTCTCCTGCGTGGCTGGAAATTCTTATAGATCTGGGAATACATTCCATTGCTACTATGACAGGAGAATGAAGGTAGGAGTGGAGGCAGCTTATTTAGAATGATTTTATATTAGCAGAGAAGACTGTCACAGGAGGATGTATGGCCTGAGCACAGTGAAGGTGAGGTTGAAGGAGGAGACTTCCAAACTCTCCTAAATCAATAATAGAATGTCTGGAATAGAACTTAATAGGTTGTGGCTTTCGAATAGCAGCAAAAATAAATTCAATTGTTTATAATTACCAAACTATTTTTTTTTGGTAATTACATGTTAGTACTACCTTGTATTAATAATGCTAAAACTTTATTAATAGGAAGTATGGTGCCCTTTAGCACCTAGAAACAAATCTCAGGGGAAAATATTTACCACACACTCTAATTTTTTAAGATATTTATCTCTCATGCTGTTAATCCATGTCTGGTTTTGACTAGTGCTTGCTGAAATCTGTTAAAGAAGAAGACATTAAAACTCCATAAGCAGCTCAGACCACAGGAGCAATCAGTTTTCATTTCCTTGTTTCTTAAAATCTACAAAGTAATCAGCAAACCTCTTACTGAAATGGCTCTTGTGACTGGCAATTGTAATCCTCATGGCTTCAAGAGTTTATTCTGGTGAAATTTTGGAGTGGGTAGAGAAAAGTCAAGGGTTTTTCTTAGCTGTCTCTTCTTTTAATCCTTTTACTTACAACTTCAGATTTCCCTGGAGTTTTTTATTATATAATATAGAAAGGAAGTACATTAACTTCCTTGTGTGAAATTGCTGCCTGTTCCTTGCTGGCTCATTTTTCATGGTGGCCACAGCTGATATGCTTTTTCTTCTCTGTTAAGCCTGATTGTGCTCACCAGGCCCACAACTCCTAGAAACAATGAGATTGATGGCAGCGTTTGTGTTCACCTGACTGTTTCTACCATCTCTAAATAATCCATTTTCATCTTTATGTCTTTTCATGAGAGGCAAATGGAATCAAATAAAATTGCATAGTTCCATTTTTCAATAATCAGCAGATTTTTCTCAGTGTGAAAGGAGGGCTACTGGATAATAGGAAGCTGGGTGAAGTCTGGGGTTTGCTGGGTGCTGGGTAGATTTTTAAAGATATACATCATAGCTTCTGTTGTTATTCACCTAGATTTGATTTGATAGTGGTAATTAAATTTTAGATGGGTACCTTTGGTGATCAATTGCATTATTTTCCCTATAAGAAAAAAAATTATTGGTGTAAAATGAATTTGTGATTAATTACATTATTTTCTTTTCAAAGATGGGAAAATATGCCTATATAAACAGGCTTTTATCCATTGGGCTACACTATTAAATTGCTAATGTTGATGGGTACTTGTAGTTGACTTGGGAACAGAGAACAAAACTTATGCTAGACTCTATCAATGAGCAACATAATCATTGTTTATCAACTAAGTGTTTGCCTTTTCTGTTAATTAGAGACTTATTATATACTGAGTTTTATATCTTGTGCATTGAGAAATTTCTCAAAAACTATTTAGAGTCCTTGGAAGATGGACCTAAGGTAAAGCTTAGGGGTGTGATCCTTTACTGGTAGATCTAATCCCACAATTGTGAGAGTGAAAAAAAATATAAAGTAGGTAAAGAAAGTGAGCATAATCTGATGTACTACTAAGCTATCCATTACTTCATAAAAATACAGAGGTGTCTTCTGGCCATGAAGGAGGTCAGGATGTTTAAAAATACCTTGACCCAAAATGATCACATAGGGAAGAATGCAGAACAAATTTCTCTTCTGGCTCTCTCACCTCTAGGCTCTAGCAGAAGTTGAGCAGTTGACCTTCCTACATTTCTGGATATCAGTATGTATGCAGCCAGAGAAGCCAGATTTCCTGTCCTGCAGCTGAGTACTTCATTTGGATTAGAAAATGGTAGGAAGAGACAGTGATCACAGGCTTTGGCAGTGCGGTGGACTAACCCACACGGGTCTCTGGTCTTCAAGTTAGCCTATAAGGTGATTGCAAAGTGGAACAGGCTGAAGATAGTAGATAATGAGAGGATGAGAACCTGAGGTTGTACACTGATGTACCAGTACTAGCAAAATTCCACCCTCATTTGCTGTTCTTTGCAATATGCCCTGGATAAAGGCTATTGTCTCCTACTTCTGTTTACTTTGAGTATCCATTTCTATCCTAGCTTTTCATGTTCTTTGTGAAGTGTTTTTACTTTTCTAGGTGGGTTAAAATGCTCTTTTCTTCTTTTTGGTCTTTCAGAAGTTAAAGTACAAAGTCCAGAGCAAACATGGCCCCAGTGACACCTGGGCTTTAGAATTCTCATCTTTACAACTGTGAGAAATACATTTCTTGACACACATGGTACGGATAGAGTGAAGGAGAAGTAAAAGGAGCAGGGTTTCAAGGTACAAGTAGGCAGGTGAGAATAAGAAGCTAGTGTTGAAGAAGTTGACTCTGAAGAAAAAATGGCTGCCACTTAGGAGAGCAAAAAAAGGCGTTAGTTTTCTAGGGCTTCCATAACAACATAGCAGAGACTAGATGACTTGAACAACAGAGGCTTATTTTCTCAATTCTGGAGCCCAAAAGTCCACGATCAAGGTATTAGCATGGTTCGTTTCCTCTGAGGCCTTTTTGGTTTCTCTTTGGCTTGCAGATGTCTGCCTTTCTGTGTGTCCTCCTGTGACCTTTACTCTGACCAGGTCTGTGTCCAAATCTTTGCTTCTTATAAGGATGCTAGTCAGGTTGGGTTATGATCTGCTAACATGACCTCATCAATCTTAAATATCTCTTTAAATGCCTATTTATGAATGCTGTACAGAGAAATTCTGAATTGCTGTGGAATACATAGCATGGATTTTTGTATGGATTTTTTTTGGGAGGAAGAGGAGCATGATTCAGGTCATAATGGTAAAGAGAGCATGCTTGCATATCCAGATGTGTCACAGAAACTGTGCTCCATACTTGCTGACCTTCCTGAGAGGCAGCCTGGCTTAGCACACACGCATCAACTACAACAGTTCTTCAAGATAGAAAACAGTAAAGCTTTTGCTTACCACTAGACAATACCTCCTTTGGTGACTGCTCAATGGGAGGAATCTTTATTACTACCCAAGACTTGCAGTTTCATCTAATTTATCCTACTTCTACTCTCTTTTTAGAAAACCCAAGGCCCATGGAAAAGTGACAACAGAAAAGTAATGGGTAGATGTCATCCTCTATGTCTGCAGTGAGGGGTCTATTGAGCTAGCTGGGGACCCATAATATGGGGAAATCATTCATGACACCCTGACTACAAATACTCCAGTGTATTTTATTTGTGAAAAATGTACTGATAAGGGAAAAAATATTCCTGAGTCAGCCTCCAAGAAAAACTAGTAGAATGTGCTTACAGGAAAAAATCTGTCATCATCAATGACACTTATAAGAGATCTGAAAAACAGTTAAACATGGGAGAAAAACATGGAGTATTTATTCTTTTCCATTTACCCAAAGTTCAGTGTACTACAGCTTGTTTAGGCCATGAAAGCATCACGATGGTATTATGTTACAGAAATGGTCAGAAAAATTTGCTTCTTAGGGTCTTTTGGGGACAAAGGGATGAGTGTCTCACCCAGTCATGAAGCAAACCCAGGAGCCACGGTCAGGGCTTCCTAGGTAGCATCACTGTGAGTGGGAGGTAATAGAATCTCAGCATAGAATCTATATTGGCCAAGGCCTTCAAGTCTGCATGTTCCGGAGATAAGAGTACTACCGCGAACTGTGGGGAAATCGTGGTAGTCCTAAGAGTGGCATAAGTTGTCCCATTGAGGAGTGCAAGGAAACATAAAATGCTGGAACAGAGTATTCCTCATTCTGTATTCAGTGAGTCTTATTGCCTTTTCATATTGGTCCCTAGTGTTTTAAAGCAGCTTAAAATGAATTTCAAAATGCTCATTGTTGGATGTGGCATAATTGGTTAAAATTGAGTTGCAGGCTTTTAGATTTATAGTCTACTCTTGACATTCACAAGATATTGGAGGGATATTTGGAAAAGTTCACATTCTTAGCAATAATATAACTGTGAAAGCTGTTAATGAGTGAAAGACTACATTGCTGTGTTGAGAGTTCTCTACCACTGGGCTCACTAACTATGAAAGTGCTTCTCAAAGTGTGCTTTTGGGATCACCTGGGGCTTATTATAAATGTGACTTCTCTGATGCCATACTAGATCAGTGGAATTAGAATGTTTGCATATTTCTTCAAATACATGTGGTTCTTATGCACTCTGCAATTTGAGAGGTACTATATATACTAATCGAGTTCCATCAAAGCAGTATTGTGGGTTGTGATATATTAGGAACATTCTTCAGTTTGTTCTTAAATAGGTGCAATTATGACTGTAATAAATAAAAGTGCTTAGTATCTAATGATTTGCAAGTCACCACCAGAAGCAGCAGGAAATACACGGGAAGCCTATTCATTCTTCATTCTTTTCCTTCTTCCCTTTACCAAAAAATGATGAATAGAAACCCATAAAAATAATAAGAGAAAAGAAAAAGGCTACTTGTTGTGTGGTACTGGGGATTGAACCTAGAGGCCCTCTACCACTGGGATACATTCCCAGCATTTTTTATTTGGAGACAGGGTCTTGTTAAGTTGCACAGTAGGAGTCAAACTGGCCTCTTGCCTCAGGCTCCCTCAGTGCTCAGGTTACAGGTGTGAACCACTGCACCTGCCTACCAGACAGTGATTAGCCACGGCCCCTCTGCTAGCCTTCTCTCAGTGTGTTAGCCTTAGCTCTTCCACAGAAATTTCTGAGTTAACTTTCTAATTCTATGAAAAGACCCATTGATATTTTGATTGGGGTCCTATTATTTCTATAAATCAATTATATTTTTGATATGAAACATTCTCAACCATTAGCATAGGATAGCACCTTATTTTGTTTTTAGGTCCTCAATATTTTCATTAAAGTTTTATATCTCATCATTTGTAACATTTGATAGTTTTTTATTTAATTTAAATCTTGCCTTTAAAATATTTTCTTGTTCTTTGTTGTAACCTAAGGTAATGTTATATCCTTCTCAAGGAATTATTGCAGAGGTACACATATCCACTTGCTCTTCGAGAGGTTAATGTTGATCACGTGGTCAAAATCATCTTTGATTTCTTCACCTTTGTGAACCTTAAGACTAACAAACAGTCTGTGTGGAGACATTAAAACTATGCAGATATCCTACTCTTCAACAAGTGTTTTGATAAGAATAAATCACAGAGTCTGCTGACTGTTCAAGTATCAGTTTGCAGCTTATTAGTGGGCCTTTGTGGTGTATACAGAGAAGTGGATTTTTCTGGTATGTTGACGGAGCCTGGCTATGTGCCACATTGGTCTATATTTTCTCAGATTTCCAGCAGTTGCTCACAGGTGTTACATGGCCCTGGGTAATTCTGCTCAGGCCTGTAAGCACCTAAGTCTGTTACTGTGATTTGCTGCTTAAAGTTTAGGCCTATATGGTTGGTTCACATGTTAAAGGGGAAGGGTACAATGACAGTTTTTCTGCTTCCTATAAAAAGGAAGCTAAAGTGTGAAGTCCAGAGTAGGACACAAAGGTCTTTCAGAACTTCTAATTGGCCTTGACAGTGGAAGCCAATGACATTTTAAAGTATAAGTCCATCAAATATTGTCATTTCATAAAAATATTTTTTCAATATTAACTCATTCTTATTAGATATCATACTTGAAACATTCAACATTAGCAAAATAAAAACCAAGTTAGATGTGCGAAGCCAAAGCCTTTCTGAAACATTAAATGGTTCAAAACAAGATTAGCAAGGAGGTTCTGTGAAACTCATAAAAGGCAGAAAACTGGGTTGTTAGATAATTTCTAGGTATAGCTCAGTAAAATAATATCTAAGTTCTTTAAAAACTTTGAAGCACGTGGGTATAATAGCTTGCAAGGTGTTATAAAATGAATTACTATTTCTTTTACAATTTTTCTTTAATTTTGGGAAAATTGCTTTTTTTTTTCCTTATGTGCTTGATGAATAAAAGAAAAGGGAGACGGTTTTAGAGGATTTTAAATTGCACAAATAAGTGCTAGATTTTTTCCTTCTCTTTTATTAAGAAGCTGGCTATAACCCAATTTATTTCATTTATTTCATAATACCACTGTCTGGTTTGAGAAAGTTCAAGTTGAAAATCTATAGAGAATGAAAAGGAAATGCCATTGGAATGATTTAAATTTCTGGAGGCTGAAATTATCTAATTTTTATAAATTCACCACTCAAGTGAATGACAGTGTAACTGCAGGATTTCTTTGCAGGGAAAACTGAGTCATTACTCAAAGAATTGATTAGATACAAAAACTTAACAATGCACTCATTTTAAAGAACTTTTTGATTCTTGACTCTCTCCTCTAATATCAGCAATTAAAAATCACAAATAAATGACACTAACTTTTGTGCTTTAAAAGCTATATTGAAAGACGCAAAATAGGTGTATATCTACCTTCCTCTCATCCTCACCTGGATATGAAAATATAAGTCCAATGGCTTTTAATCTTTCTTTTCTCCAAATGTGGATTTATAATAGCAATGTTTAATTTTCATAACTATACTTTTTATTTTTTGGATCACATTAGTTTCTTTCTTTCTTTCTTTCTTTCTTTCTTTCTTTCTTTCTTTCTTTCTTTCTTTTTTTTTTTTTTTTTTTTTTTTTTTTTTTTTTTTTTTTTTTTTTTTTTTTTTCGGTACCGGGGATTGAACTCATGACCTTGCACTTGCCAGGCAGGCACTTATGCCACTGAGCTAAATCCCCAGCCCCCATATTAGTTTATTTATCTGTCATAATTAATTGCCACAGTTGGTGGCTTAGAACAGCAGAAATATTGGCAACATGTTGGAATAGGAGGCCCTGGGCCAATTCATTAATGATTCATTAACATGTTCTCTTCATGAGACATCAGGAACTAAGTGAAAGTATCTTGAAGCCCAGGAAGACATGAAAGAAGATCCACTGAATCTGGTAGAGGCCTAACCACCTTACTCAGCTCTGCAGCACAGCTTAGCAAGAGCAAGCCAGCATCCCAACTGCAGCCAGGACAGAGGGTTATTTTTGCATCCAGGAGCCCTTGCTCTGGAGCTCTAAGCTCTGATGAGTCTAGCATCATCTAACACCAAGGGGGAGAACAGCAGTGGTAGGTGATGCTGATCCTGTCACTTCTCAGCAAGAATGAGTAAGGGAAAAATGTCACAGTTGTCAGCTTCCTCTGTGGTGCAAGAGTTAATTTGTGTACAAGTGCCCAACTTAACCAGGACTTTCCACAGTACTAGCATCTGTGGTACCAGTCTTAAAGTGCTGACAGGTGCAATACAGTTTAGCTGCTTGAGGAAGAATGAAATGATGAAGTGGTTTGGACAATGTCAAAATGGCCCCCCAAAGTCAGCACAGAGTAAGTAGACACAACCCACAGTTGCATCTTCTCCTTGGGTGGGAAAAAAGTAAAGATCAGGTCCCAGGGTCTCTGCTGTATTGATTGATGAAGGTCTTCTCTTTTACAAGATCACTTCATAAAGACTGCAAGTGATACTGAGAGACACTGATTTAGCAATATGTGCAGATGCTTATGCAACAAGTGAAAAAATGGTGAATAAAGATATTTCAATCAGAAGAAAAAGATATGTCTCTAGACACAAACCCTAATGAAAGAGAGTTACATGATTTGCTGACAGAGAATTAAAAACAATTTTCATAAAGATACTCACTGAGGCCAAGAGAACATTGATGAGCAAAGTGAGGATTTCAACAGAGAAAAAAAGTATACAAAGTACCAAATAGAAGTCATGAAGCTGGAGGACAAATTAGCCAAACTGAAAAATTCATGCGAATTTAACAGCTAACTAGACCAATTAGAAGAAAGCATCAGTAGATTCATAAATCACTGGAAATGAGAGAGAGAGAGAGAGAGACAGAGAGAGAACATGAAAGACTAAAGAAAGCAAAATTATGGCACGTGATAAAGAGGATCAATATATACATTATGGTTGTCCATTTTCTAGGCTTTGTGTGATGCTATTGCTATTGCTGACTATACTGTTTTGACAAAGGTGACATAACTGTTCTAATCAGTTGTTCTTCCAAGACAGATTGCCCAAGAACTACAAACAATACTATAGGCCAGATCCAAAGAACCAGGAGCTGGGCCACGTAGGCAGGAACTTCCCATCCCCAATAAATTGAAGAGGTAGGATCTTGCAACACACTCTAAATGCAAAAGCCAGGTACACCTGGAAGACACTTCTGAGAAAATCATTTCCTAAGGGTTCTAAGTACTACTAATAAAGCTACTCACTATAGGCAACTTGCAAGCAGCAACCTAGGGTTTAAATTAAAATAAGTAGTAAGATTCAACCCCAGACTTCTAGCTCACCAAAGGCAAACACAGGGAGCCAATGAGGTGGAACAATCTGAAAGCCAGTCACCTGGATGTTCTGAAATCGTAATAGCAGAAGTAATGAAGCAGATGTACTAGTTTCAGAAAAAAAACCAGAAAGAATTTCTCAGATAACCATAAAAAGAGTGACTATAATGAAAAACATATTTAGTGACTCTAGAGCAGACACATAAAAAAAATTAGAGAGGCTTAAGGAAATGATGGAAATCATGAATACCCAACATAGTAAAGAGATGGAATCCATGAAACATATTCATTTAGATACCCAGGAAATTAAAAAGTCCATTGAAAGTATATGCAGAAAAACTCACCCAAATTTTTGAACAAATGGTTTTAGTCTATGGCTACAGAATGTTCCACCCCACAACATCAGAAAACACATTCTTTTCAGCTGCGCATGGTATGTTTCCCAAAATAGACCATGCACTAGCACATAGAATCTCCTTAGGTAAATGGAAAAGAACTGAAGCTATCCAATGCATATTATCAGACCATAGTCTAAAGAAAGTGGAAATCAATTCCAAATGAAGCCATAAGAACTTCATGGAAATTAAATATCACCCTCCTGAACAACAAACTGGTAAGAGATGAATTTAATTAGATGATAATGTCAGTACAACATACTTATGGGACATGATGAAAGCAGTCCTCTGAGGGAAATTTATAATGCTGAATTCCCATATCTGAAAAATATCTTACAGTTAATGATCTAACTTTTATAATCTACTTAGTTAAGTGGTTTCAGATATTTGCATTTTATTTTTGGCACAGAGAATAATTATTTTAAAATGTCAAATACTGCATGGTAGATAGCCAAACTTCCACACTCTCTTCTATTATTATAATGAACAATTATCAAATAAATTATCATTGGATAAACACGGCCTTACAATTATTTTGTGTCCTGTTTTTTTAAAAAAACTATATACTGCATTTAGGTAACTGCCTTCTTAATCAGAATTTGTTTTATTTGTCCTGAGGGAGACTTAGGTAATTACTCTTTATCAGTTTCTGTAAAATATTTGTGATAAAAAAGCTGTCTGCTTTGTTAAATTGAGAAGCATAAACTTTAAATATTTTATAGTAGCTTCAAATATGTTTATAATTGGTTCTAAAGTGTTTATGTTGATTTATGAAGATGCATCATGTTTGATGAATTTCTCTCTGAGCAGTAAGCAGTTTAGAGACAATTTGATTCCTTACCGTGTTCCCTAAGAGAGGATGATAGCTTCCCTCCCTGACTCTACCCTCCTTCTCTGTTCTTTTTTCTGTTCCTTTTCTTTGCTCTATTGGGGGATAGTATACATATGAAAAAGTGCATAGCCTCCTATACTAAGCCTTTACTATTTTTTTGGGAGGTTGTTGGCAATGTATGGAAAGGAACAAAAGCAATACAAGAGATGCTCATAGCAATAACTGTCTGTATCTAAAAAGCATAAAAATCTTTCAACCAAACTTTGTATCACTAAGAACTAGAAAAGAGAACCAGCTACATTAGCAGCAAGAAAATAATAATGAAAATTAGAGGAGAAATAAATGAAATATGAAATGTAAAATGATAGGAAAATCAATAAATCTAAGAGATAATATTTAGGAAAGATAAAATAAATAAACCCTTAGTTAGACTAAGACAAAGAAGAATTCATATAATATAATCCTAAATGTAAGAAAGAAATATAGTTGATGCCACAGATATAAAGGGTGTTGTAAGAAACTACTGTGAAAAAATATATATTAACCAACTGGCTAAACTAGATAGAAGAAACATAAACTCCCTGGAACATATAATTTAGTAAGACTAAATCATGAAGAGATAAAAAGTTTGACTAGAGCCATTGCTACTATGGAATTTCAATCAATAATAATAAAAAAAATTCTCAACAGGGAAATCCCCAAGTCCTGATAGCGGTACACCTGAATTCTACCGAATGTTTAAAGAAGAATTAATATCAATCCTTCTCAAACTTTTCAAAAAAAAATTGAAGGGGAGTGAACACTTTTAGGCTATTTATTAGGCCAGCATCATCCTGATACCAAAAGCCAGACAAAATCATAAAAGAAAAGGAAAACTACAGGCCAATAACTATGATTAATAAGAATGGAGAATTCCTCAATAAAATATTACAAATTGAATCCAAGAGCACATGAAAAGTCTTGTATACATGACCAAGTGAGAGCTATCTCCAGAATTCAAGAATGTTTCAAGATATGACAACCTAATAATACAATAAATCACATTAATAAAATAAAGGGCATCAAATGCATGATCATCTTGAAGAAGCATAGAGAGCATCTTATACTCAGTCCTGATAAAAATATCTGAGCAAACTAGGAGTAAAAGAAAATTATCTTAACATAATAAAGTCCATAAGTGACAAATCCACAGGTGAGATCAATTCAATAGAAAAATAATAAATATTTTTTCTAAGATAAGTAATAGATTTTAAAGAGTGTATACATTCACTTTACTACTTCTATTCAGCACAGTATCAGGAGTTCTAACAAAAGCAGTTAGGAAATGAGATATTTAAAAGATATCTAAATTATAAAAGAAGGGTTATTCTTGTTTTTATTCCTGTTTTTAAATGGCATGATCATATATATAGAAAACCCTAATAGCACCTAGAAACTTAGAAATAGTAAGAAAATTCAATAAGGTTGCAGGGTGCAAAATCAATATACAGATTATCAGTTGTATATATTACATGAGGAAAATGAACTATCCAAAAAGAAAATTAAGGAAAAAAATAGATTTATGATAGCACCAAAAAGAATAAAGTACTAAAGATTAAACTTAAGGATACAAGAAACCTACTGTACTGGAAACTACAAAAGAGTGATAAACAAGATATAAATAATGGAAAGATATCTGCATCCTTGGAATTAAAGAAAATATTGTTAAAACTTCCATGCTACCTAACATATAGATTCAATGCAATCATATCCAAATTTCAATGGCATATTTTACAGAAATAGGGAGAATGGTTTTAAAATTAATATGAAAACATAGAAGACTTAGGATAAACAAAGCAATCTTGAGAAAGAACATTGTGGAAACTATCACATTTATGAGATACAATGAAAACAGTCCTAGGAGGAAAGTTTATAGATATGAATGCTCACACCAGAAAAACAGAACAAACCCAAATAAATAACCTAATGTTACATCTCAAAGTCTTTGAAAAACAAGCACAAACTAAATCCAGAGCTTGTGCAGGGAAGGAAATTATAAAAATCAGAACATATACTAATGAAATGGAGACAAAAACAAAACAAAACAAAATAAAACCAATACAAAGAATCAATGAAAGAGTTGGAGTTTGAAATAGTAAGCCAAATTGACAAACCCTTAGCTGATCTTACCAAAAACAAAGGAAACAAAATTACACAAATAAATGCCATCAGAAATGAAGAGGGTGAAATCACAATAGACACTGTTGAAATTCAGAAAAGTATTGGCATCTACTTCACAAATATATATACTATGGAAAAGGAGAACTCAGAAGAAATGGAGAAATTCCTAGATATGTATGAATTACCAAAACTAAACCAAGGACTTGAACCATTTGATAGCAGGCAATGAAATTGAAGCAGTAATGATAATAATAATAATAATACACTTATCATCTTAGAAAAGCCCAGGATATGATGAATTTCAAAATCAGAATTCTTGATTTCAAATTACGTTCAAATGTATAGAACATCAAAAGAGGGTTTTCTGACAGAAAGCTATATAAACTAAAGGAATAGAATAGAGACTACTAAAGTGAACATGCATATATAAAGTCAAGTGATCTTCAACAAAGGTGCCAAGAAGACATAATAATTTCCTTTTCACCACAGGCACAATAGCATTTATCTTCTTTGACTTCTTGATGATAGTCATTCTTTCTGATAAGATGAAATCTTAGCATTATTTTAACTTGCATTTTTCTAATGCCCAGAGATGTTCAACAGTTTTCATGTTTGCTGGTCATTTCTATTTCTTCTTCTGAGAAGTGTCTGTTCATTGCACTTGCCCATTTTTTAAAATTTATTTTTAATTTTTAAAATTTATTTTATTTTTTAAAAAAGGGTAAAACTAAACATAACAAACTGAACAAAGCAGATCAGAAGAAAACAGTGTAAGTGGCACAGATTTCAAAACAAGATAACAGAAGATCTACAGTGGCTAATGTAATGTCTCTTGTTTTCTTCAAAATGGTTCTCTATATCTTCACACACAATGAATTCAAACAAAACAAAATAGTATAAAACTGATCAGAACAGGGTAATGAAGGCATTGTCTACAGGCCTTCAAAACTAGACAATATGAAAATTAAAGATGGCTGCCATTATGTCTCTTGTTCTCTTCAAAATATCTGTTCATACCTTCATGTATGTTGAAATTAAACAATATAAGACAGACTAAAACCACTCTAAACAAAAAATAGAAGCATTATTGGATTTCACAGCATGATGATACAAATCAGAAATGGATTACCATAATTTATCCATTTCTGATTTGAAATGGATAATGTCTCTTTTTCTTCAAAATAGCTGTTCATTTCATCACATATAATATAATTGATTCTCATAAACTGTTTAGGAGAAGCTCTAGGCATGTATAAACCTCTACATATATACCTATCCTTTCTGCATAAGAGAAAAAAACAAGGCAAAACAGATTACTAGAAAAGTAAGAAACAAAAAAGTCAAATAAATAACAATAGTAATAAGCCCAAAATAATAACGATACAGGCCTTCAAAACATGGTGGTAGGAACATAACTAATGTTGATATTTTACATAGTGATCTTCAAGAATTCCTCAGGTCACCTGACACAAACATCCCAAAATTGTTCCAATCTTATGAATATTAACTTCTTTGTTCTACGAACTTATAGAATTTATAGCACAAAAATCTTAGCTATCCTAAGTGTGTTTATACAAATTTAGATATTTTTCTTTTCCCTTCCTTTTTCTTTTTCCTGCTTTTCCCTGAGATATTATATTTTTTCCCCTTTGAGAAGATTCTTACCCTTTCACTGTATTTATTGAGGATTTTGTATCTTATGTACTCTTACCATTTCTTACACTAGGGAGACAATACGGTATTTACTCATGTGAGTTTGATTTATTTCACTTATGAGTATGCTCTCAAGTTGCATCTACTTGTTTATGATCATTCTTTGTAGCTGAGTAGTACTCCCATTGTATAAAAGTATCACATCTTTTTTATCCATTCCTCAGTTAATGGCATTTAGGTGGTTTCCAAAATCTGGGTATTAAAAATTGTGCTGTCCTCTAGAGCACTTTCTTTTCTTCTTTTTACTTTTTAAGTCCATTATCTGCTTAGTTATATCCTGTTTCAGGTTGCTCAATACCTTACTGACTTGTTTTATTGTTGTTATATACTTTTAATCACTTCATATAATTCTGTTGCCTTATTTTTGAGTTTCTTCTCATCCATGATCCATGGATCAGCTTTGGTGGAGTTGGGAGATTTTTGGAGGTATTTTGTTACTTTTTTATCTACTTTTTTTTTGAAGGTAGCAAAATACAGCAGAACAAGATAGAACAAACCCATGTGACCACAGTGCAATAAAACTACCACAGAACCTCAGAGCAGGTCACCAGGACACAAGCAATGGGCTCAATAGTACAGCCCATTTTGTTCACACTAGCTGTTCTTTCAATCAGATAGAGGAAAATGGAAGGAAATATCGAACATTCAAAAACAGAATATTGAATAAACCAATGCCATTAATGAAAACTGAGCAAAGCAGTGATAAAAATATTTGCCTTCAAAGAGATGGTAGAAGGAAATCCCCCTTACTTGCCACGCTGTATACATTCATCCTCCAAAAAGATACTCAGACTGCAGGTGCCTACTTGCTAATGGAGGGGGAGGGGATTGGATTAATGTCTGATTGTTAACCCGCACACCTGCAGAGCCCCAGCTGCTTAGCAGGGCGGTGAGTAGGCCACCTGTTCTCCCAGTGTCCAAAGTTCCAACATGATGCAGAGCTCAGGAATTGCTGATAGTTCTCACCCTAGTGTGCCAGTGGCTTGCCAGGCCCCCACCTGCTCACCAGGGTGGCGAGTAGGCTGCCTGTTCTCCCAGTGCCCAAAGTTTCAACATGATGCAGAGTTCAGGAATCTCTGATAGTTCTCGCCCTGGTGTGCCACTGGCTTGCCAGGCCCCTAGCTGCTCACCAGGGCGGAGAGTAGGCCACCTGTTCTCCCAGCACCCAAAGTTCCAACATGATGCAGAGTTCAGGAATCTCTGATCGTTCTTGCCCGGGTGTGCCAGTGGCTTGCCAGGCCCCCATCTGCTTACCAGGGTGGCCAGTAGGCTGCCTGCTCTCCCAGGGCCCAAAGTTCCAACATGATGCGGAGTTCCATTTGTATTTCTTTATCTGAGAACTGTGGGTTCATCTCAGATGGCAATTTTTGGGTTCGGTCTTTGAATTTTGGGTGTCTGATTTTTAAAAATTCTTTATATGTTCTAGATCAAAGTCTTTTGTCTAATGGACAGTTGACTAAGATTTTTTCAAAATTCATGGGTTTCCTTTTTATTCTGTTGGAGACTTCTTTTGACATGCAAAAACTTTTTAATAAGATGAGATCCCAATAATTGATTCTGAGAAGTATTTCCTGTGCAGTTTGATTTTTGTTCATGAATTCTCTACCTACCCCTATATCTTCAAGATTTCTACATATTTTGTCTTCCAGTAGATTTACTGTTTCTATTTTAATAGTTAGATCTTTGACCTATTTAGACTTTAGTTTAGTACATGGTGATAGGCAGGGGTCTAATTTTAGTTTTTGGCATATGGAGAGCCAGTTTTTCCAGTACCATTTATTGAAGAGGCTATCTTTCTTCCAGTGAATGTGTTTGGCCCCTTTATCAAAGATAAAGTGGCTGAGTGTGTTTGTAGTTGTAGTTGTATCTTCTAATCTATTCCATTGATCTTCAGGTCTGTTTTTATTCCAGTAAACTGATTGCATTACAGTAGCTTTATAGTATAACTTCAAGTCAGGGATTATGCTGCCTCCTGCCTTACCTTTGTTGCTCAGAATTGCCTTTGCTATTCTAGGTCTCTTCTGGTGCCAGATGAATTTTAGGATTGATTTCTTGTCTGTGAGGTATATTAGTGGTACTTTGATGAGGATTGCATTAAATCTGCATAACAATTTTTGGAGGATGGCCATTTTCACAATATTTGTTCTTCCTATCCATGAACAGGGAATGTCTTTCCATTTTCTGAGGTCCTCTTTAATTTCCTTTTTCAGGGAATTATAATTTTCCATAAACAGGTCTTTAACTATTTTTATTAGATTGATTCCTAAGTATTTCATTTTTTTCTTTCTTTATTTAAAAAATTAAAAAAAGAAAAACAGAAGAAAGGGTAGAAATGATACAGAATTTCAAAAATAAAAACATTAAGAAATCATCATTAGTTGATATATTACATATTGTTATCTTAGAAGTAGCTGTTCAAGTTACAAAATCAAAGCATAAAAAGTGAACAATCAAACAATGACAGCAGAAACTATTCTTTTTTATGAATTATCAAAAACTTAGTAATATGGTTGTCTCTCTTGCACACTTAAACATGCATACAGTTATATGTATATACCTACAAGTTGTTCTTTCCTTTTGAGCACTTTCCTTTTTCTTTAATTTTTTTTATTTTAAAGAGAATAAAACAAAAGAGGACAGATCTAAGCAGATCAGAACAATGTAAGCAACACAGCACTTCACAACAAGACAATTGGATATTAACAGTAGCTATCATAATGTCTCTTTCTTTGAAATAATTGAGCTTAGCTTTACACATAATAATGTCAAACATAACAAAGTAGAATAAACAACTCAAGAGAATGGAAGTATTTCATGACAGTCTGAACCAAATAACCAAAGATGAACAATGGCTACTATATTATCTCATTTTCCATAAAAAATGTGTTTTTACTATTATAAATATTAAAATCCAGTAAGACATAATGTGATAGAACCAATGGTAACAGAAAAACAAAAGCAGGGTAGGACTTCAGAGCAAGATAATATTAAATCAGCACTGGCTACCATACTGTCTTGTCCTCAAAGTAACTATTCATATGATCACATATATTAAGATCAAACAAAAGGGAATAAAACCATTCCAACCAGTGAATGAAGACATAAGACATCAAATCAATATAACGGTGAGCCATAATTACCATAAAATCTTCTGTACTCTTACCATTTCTTACACTAGGGAGACTATACAGTATTTATACATGTGAGTTTGATTTATTTCACTTATGAGTATGGATTCAAGCTGCATCCATTTATTTATAAATATCTCAATGTGATCATTCTTTATAGCTGAGTAGTACTCCATTGTATAAAAGTACCACAATTTTTTATCCATTCTTCAGCTGATGGGCACTTAGGTTGTTTCCAAGATCTGGCTATTACAAATTGTGCTATAAACATGGGTGCACATGTATCACTGTGGTAAGAAGTTTTCAGTTCTTCTAGGACTATGCCTAAGAGTGGAATAGCTGGGTCAAATGGGACCTCCAACCCAGCTTTTTGAGGAATCTCCAGATTGACCTCCACAGTGGTCATTTATAATTTTCCCCAAACAGGTCTTTAACTACTTTTGTTAGATTGATTCCTAAGTATTTCATTTTTTTGAATGCTACTGTGAAACGTGTGGCTTATCTTATTTTCTCCCAGTGAGTTTTTTGTTTGTGTATAGGAATGGTATTGATTTTTGAGTGCTAACTTTGTATCCAGCTACATTACTAAATTTATTTATTATACCCAGGAGTCTTTCAATGGAGTTTTGGGGGTCTTTCAATGTAGAATATGATGTCATCTGCAAATAATGATAATTTAACTTCTTCATTACCTATCCTTACTCCTTTTATTTTTCTCTCTTGTCTAATAGCTCTGGCTAGTATTTCCAGCACTATATTGAATAGGAGTAGAGATAATGTACATCCTTGTCTTATTCCTGATTTTAGAGTAAAGGATTTCAGTTTTTTGGCCATTTAATATGATGCTGGCTGTTGGTTTGTCATATAGATGGCTTTTATCACACTGAGGTAAAATAATCTATTCCAATTTTCTGTAAGATTCTTACCATGAATGAGTGTTGGCCTTATCAAAAGCTTTTTCTGCATCTATGGGAATGATCATGTGATTCTTATTTTTTGGTTCTATTGATATAGTGGATTATATTTATTGATTTGCATATGTTGCACCATCCCTGCATTCTTGGGATGAATCCCACTTGATCATGGTGCATAATCTACTTGATTATTTGCTGTATTCTGCTTGCCAATATTTTATTGAGAATTTTTACATCTAAGTTCATTAGGGAGATTGTCCTATAGTTGTCTTTTTTTGTTTGATTTTCTCTGGTTTTGGCATTAGAGTAATAATTGCTTCCAGGAATGAGTTAGGAAAAATTGTTTCCCATTCAATTTCACTGAAGAGTTTGAGGAGTGTTGGCATTAAGTCTTCTTTGAATTTCACATAAAATCCTGCAGTGAATCCATCTGGACCTTGGCTTTTCTTTGTTGGTAAGGTTTTAATTACATTTTCAATTTCATGAATAGAAATTGGGTTATTCATCAGTTTTCCATCTTCTTGACCCAGATTTGGTAATTCATATGTTTTTAGAACTCTGTCTATTTCTTCTGTGTTTTCAATCCTATGAGAGTCGAGGTTTTCAAAATAGGTATTGATGATCTTCTGTATTTCTATAGAGTCTGTAGTGATTTCACTCTTTTCACTCCTTATTGGAGTTTTTTCTTTCCTTTTAAAAATAAGGTTGACTAGGGGCTTATTAATTTTATTTATTCTTTCAAAGAACCAACTCTTTGATTCATTGATTCTTTGTTCTGTTTTCTTAGTCTCTATTGCATTGATTTCTGCTTTGATTTTTTTATAATTTCCTCTCTTCTTTTGACTTTGGGCTTGACTTGTTCTTCTTTTTCTAGATGTCTGAGGTGTAACACTAGGTTGTTTGTGTTTGTTCTGTTTTCTTGATGTGGCAACTCAATACAATAAATTTTCCTCTGAGGACTGCTTTCATTGCATCCCACAGATTCTGGTAAGTTGTATTTATATTTTCATTTGCTTGTAGATATTGTTTAATTTATTCTCTAATTTCCTCTGTGATCCTTTGATTGTTCAGGAGTATATTATTCAATTTCCATGTGTTTGTGGGATTTTTGCAGTTTCTTTTGTCATTAATTTCTAATTTCATGGTGCTGTGATCTGATAACATGCAAGGAATAATTTCAATTATTTTGCACTTACTTAAGCATGTTCTGTGGGTTAATATATGGTCTATTTTAGAGAATGTTCCATGTGCTGCTGAGAAGAATATGTATTCTGATGTTGTGTGAAACACTCTGTATACATCTATCAAGTCTATTTGTTCACAGGTGTGATTCAGTTCTGTTATTTCTTTGCTGATTTTCTGTCTAGTTGATCTGTCCTTTTGTGTCAGTGGGGTTTTAAGTTCTCCCATTATAATTCTCTTATTGCTTATTTGATTTTTCATTTCTGTTAATATTTGTTTTATATAGCTGGGCACTCCTGAATTTGGTGCATTTATATTGAAGATTGTTATCTCCTCCTTTTGAAGTTTTCCCCTAACTAGTATGTAGTGACCTTCTTTATCCTTTTCAATCATTCTTGGTTTGAAGTTCATATTGTGTGCAAACAGAATAGCTACCCTCCTTTTTTTGGGGGTTCCTGTTGCATGGAGTGTTGTTTTCCATCCTTTGACTTTCAGTCTATGAGTTTCCTTTTGGGTTAGATGGGTTTCTTGTATACAGCATATTGTTGGATGTTGTTTCTTGGTCCATTCTGCCAGTCTTGTTTTTTTTTTTTTTAATTTGTGAATTGAGGCTGTTTACATTAATGGTTATAACTGAAATATATTGGTTCATTTTTGACATGTTATCTTTCTGCTGTTGATTCTTAACCTTTCCACTCTGTTTAATTGTTTTCCTTGCTTAGTGTTTTTTTCCTATGTCTACCTAGAATGTATTTCTGTATTCTTTGCAGGGTTGGTTTGGTGGTCATGAAGTTCTTCAGCTGTTCCTTGTCATGGAAGTGCTTTATTTCTCCATCAATTTTGAAGGATTGTTTTGCAGGGTACATCGGTCTGGGTTGGAAGTCATTTTCCTTTAAGATCTGAAATACTTTACTCCATCCTCTTCTTGACTTTAGTGTTTATGTTGAGCAGTCTTCTGTGATTCTGATAGGCTTCCCTTTATAGGTGATCTGCTTCTTCCCTCTAACAGCTTTTAATAGTCTGTTCTTATGTTGGATATCTGGAATGTTGATTATTATATGTCTGGATGTAATTTCATTTTGGTTATGGCTATTTGGAGTTCTATATGCTTCATTAATCCATATGTCAGTTTCCATACTCATGTTTGGGAAGTTTTCAGCTATTACTTCAATAAATAGCCTCTTGATATCATTGTGTTGTCCCCTTCTTTTTTTTATCCCTATCAATCTTATATTGTTTTTCTTTGCATCATCTTACAGCTGTTGAATTGTTATTTTTTGATTCTTTGTTATTTTTAAAAGATCTTTCCTTTCCTGTTCACTAGCTGCAATCTTGACTTTGAGGTGAAATTCTGTCTTTGCTTTCATTGAGGCAGTTTTGCCAACTTTCAATGGAATTTTTGATCTCCTGTATATCTCTTTGAATCTCCTTCCTGCATTCTGTTTGTTTCTTATATTGTTCATTCAAGGTTTTTGTCTTTTTGCAATGTTCCTCTAATTGTCTAGCTGTGTCTTCATTGTATGCATTCAGTATTTCTTTCACTACTTTTATCATTTCTTCTTTTACCTGGGAGATTATTTCTTATCTGACTTCTTTTATAGCTTCCCAGAGTTGTTTCTCTACTTCAATTGCTATCATTTCAGGAGTTTCAGGTATATGGCCTACATTTTGTTCTATGTACATGTCCCCTAGGCTTGCTTGGGATTGGCTGGGGTTTTGAGATTGCATTTTGCTCTTTTGTTTTTTCATTGTCCTATATTTACTTAGGGAAGCTAAATGCAAGCTCTAGATTCTCGAGTTGAGAATATCTATCCCTATTACAGGGAGTTTCTCCAGTTGAGTGGAGGTCCTTAGACAGACCTTATCAGATGGCTCCAGCAACTTGGGATTGCTGGATGGGGGCTTACCAGTCTAGAAGTGAAGAACCAAAACTTCTCTTTGGGCTGGAGAGCACTGGGTGCACTTTTGGGTTGTCAGGCCAAAGGCTGGCAGCTGTGGTCAGCTCTGAAGTTGCTGGGCTGGGCCCTGATAGGCCTGGAGGGACCTCCCCCAGTGTGTTCTCTGGTGATGTGTGAGGTAGTTCAGGGTCTTAACAGTCTCCCAGCAAAGTACCAAAGCTTTCCTTAGCTGGATAGCACTGAGTGCACTTTCCATCATGCCATGCAGAATGCAGGCAGCTAGGTGATCCCTGGGTGGGCCCATTGTGGTTCATCCTCAGGTGATTTGGGAGGTGGGGCAGGGTCTTACCAGTCTCCCAGAAAAGTGCCAAAATTTCTGTGGGCTGGATAGTGCTGTGTGTACTTTCCAGTGTGCCATGCAGAATAGGGGCAGCTCAGCAATTTCTGGGCAGGCTCTGATAGGCCCAGAGGCACCTCTTGGTGCATTCTCAGGTGATGTAGGAAGCAGAGCAGGTCTTACCAATCTCCCAGCAAAATTCCAAGGCTTCCATGGACTGGATAGCTGTGTACACTTTCTGACATGCCAGGAGGAATCCACTTGTCCATTTCTTGACTGGGTATTTTATTTGGGGTGGTCTATAGTAGGGAGTGGCATGATAGCTTCATGGCTGCCACCCCGTCTCTCCCTCCTGTAGGCATCCAGTGTGTCAGCCTACATTTCCCATAATCCTCTCCCGCCCGACCCAGGATATGATGGCGACCTATCCGTGCTTGATGACTTCCCACCTCTGCTTCTTTATAAGCCAGGAACGCTTTCTCAATAAACGAGACTTGATTGGAATCCCTCAACTTGTCTCCGTCTCTCCTCTTGCCCATGTCCCCCATCGCCGTTCCTCCTCCAGGTGAGACCCACGGACTGACCTGCGGGCCGGATCAAGTGGCGCCCAAATGTGGGGCTCCCGGCACGGGGGACTTCAACGTGGGACCGTTCATGGGAATAAATTGCCGGGCCCGGCGTGACTGTTTCAGGATGACTCAGTCCCTGTGATCCAAGCGGAAGGCCACCTTACGTCTCGCCTGAATCACGGTAGGTGAATGGATCTAATTTCTTTATCGGCATGGGGCAAGTACTTAGTGAACATAAATTGTTCGTCAATGGCCTCAGGGAGGCTCTCAAGGTTAGAGGTGTTAAGGTTAAGACCAAAGATTTATTACAGTACTTTCAGTTTGTACATTCTGTGTGCTCATGGTTCCCTTTAGAGGGCACCATTGATTCTAAAAAATGCAATAGAGTAGGAGATGCTCTTAAAGACTATTATAGGGTTTTTGGTCCAGAAAAGGTCCTGGTAACCTCTTTTTCATATTGGACTCCAATTTCTGGGCTACTGACTCAACGTCATGCAGATCCCCAAATTGATGAAATGCTTACTCAGGGTGAGGCTGCACTACGCTCCTCCCACAATCCTACCCCAAAGCCACCCTCAGACACGTCCAGTGTACCCAGTCGTCCCGGCTCTGTGATTCTTGATACTCCAGAGCCCCTTCAAGATGGCGACTTGCCGCCACTTCCTTTGTCTGGGACACACGAGGACACTCAAAATGGTGCCGCCCTGTCTGATACTCAAAATGGCACCGCCCTGTCTGATACTCAAAATGGCACCATGCCACCAGCCCCACAGGTCATTAAAACCCATACACCTTTCACAGTAGCTGCTCTAAAAAAATTAAAAACAGCAGTTACTCAATATGGTCCCACAGCTACCTTCACCCTTGCTGTCCTAGATTCCATGACACAGGGTTGGATTATACCAAATGAGTGGGAAGATTTAGCTAAAGCCTCTCTATCTGGAGGCCACTATTTACTTTGGAAATCTGAATTGAAGGACCAATGTGAACTTAATAGCAAGAGACAATGCCAATAGACAACAAAATCCTTGGACCTTCCCCATGTTAGTGGGAACTGGAGACTTTAATTCTAAGGAAGCCCAAATGCAATATGACCCTGGCCTCTTTGCACAGATTAATGCAGCTGCCTGCAGGGCATGGAGAAAGCTCCCCCCTAGTGGAGAGGTTACCTCCTCTCTTACTAATATTAGACAGAGACCAAAAGAACCCTTCTGTGACTTTGTTGATTGCCTCTTACAGGCAGCCGAGTGCCTCTTTGGCTCCCCTGAGAGTAATTCTGCCTTAATCAAACAATTGGCTTATGAAAATGCAACATCCACCTGCCAGGCTACAATAGGGCCACACAGGGAGAGGGAGGACCTCTCGGGCTACATCCACCTGTGCACTGATATGGGCCCCATCTACCATCGGGGCCTAGCTATGGCTGCAGCTGTAAAGGAGGTTCTTCTCCCACACAAACAAGGAGGAAAAACTAATAATGGCAAATATTTTAAATGCGCGTTCTCCCTCAGGGAATGGCCAACTCCCCTACATTGTGCCAGGCTTTGTGGCTGCTGCTATACAACCAGTCAGAGACCATTGGCCAAATATCTATATCC